>CABFWO010000015.1:778615-808119 GCA_902155825.1 Timema genevievae
GGGGGGGGGGATATGGTATGGGTTAGGGCAGAGTTTTCCAATCTTTCTTTTGATCGTGGCCTTAAACATAATATTTTCCCGGCCCGGTGACCCAAATGTCTTGCACATTAATTATACCTTGATTTTCTTACAGATTGACATTTAGAGCACCTTTTAAAACAGGGGTGGCTAACTTAATTTTAAAATGTAGTCAAAGGTGTGACGAGTGAGAAGTGAAGTTTGCCATACCGTGCTAATATTGAGATGATAAGTTAGGTTGCTCAATCGAGCAACACACACGGTTTGAACACGTTTATTCAAGACACGTACACGTTGACAATTTAGTTACAACTGCCTCAGAAGCAAATGATGAAAATTGTTCTGATTGAAAATGTAAGACAGTTTAATGCGAAATATGGCAATGCCTTTAATCTGAAGTTAAATACTTAATACTTAGCACCGCGTCTTACTACCCGTTCGGTTTATACGCTTAAGTACTAATTACGCTAATGGGTTAGGAATTGGTAAGGATGAAGATAGAGGAAGTGAACCTGCATTTGAATGGAAGGAGAGTGGAAAACCATACAAGAAAAACCAACCCAGTTCACCCGACCGAGATTCGAACCTTGATCTCCCTGTCCTTGGCAGTCTAACTCAACACGAAACCAGCGTGTTAGCTAACTACGCCACCGAGGTGGGTCTGAAGTTAAATGATGGAATGAAGTGTTGAGAAAGGGAGTGAAGAATTGGACGGCAATGTTTCGTGACTCGTTCAGAAAGCTGACTGCTTCAGTGACATGCAGGAAATATCAAGTTACAGCCAGCACACGCCGTCAGGAAATAGTTTATTTTGCTGTGAGAGCTGTCAGCTGACAAACTCAAATTCGCAACACTATTATGGCAACAGGATTGCTATCATGGTTTTATCAAATATGAACATATTACTGTGGTATACATTGATAATATTTTACTGTATTATTATTATTATTATTATTATTATTATTATTATTAACTATCAGTATTATTTTATAGGTATTGATAAGATCTATAAAAAGTGGCAGTGGCAGATTAAACGACTTGATGTATGAACACGTGAAAGTTGAAATAATAACTTTTTTTAGCTGTCGGAAATGTCCATTCGTGAAAAAATTGTGGTATCATTTCGATTGACTAATATTTTAATAAATAGTATTTATTAAATTAACTTCATTGAATGAATCCTTTTATTATTTTAGATTGGGATACAATATTCATACAGTTCAATTGAGATAAGAAAAAAAATTAAAAATCGACGGCTATAAAGGCTACAAGATCTACTTTGATATGATCTGTAACTGTCACTTTTGATAGGTATTTACAATACCTATCAAATAAAATTTTAAAAAAAGATAAATTCTATTAACTTTGGCCACCAAAAACATGTTTGTATTTTCTCCAAGACCATTCATATGAAAATTGAATAGTAGGATCAAAAGTGACAGCTGCAGATAGCATGGCTTTACGTATGAATACGTGAAAGGCAGATAGCATGGCTTTACGTATGAATACGTGAAAGTAGAACTAGTAACTTTTCTAGCGTTCGCATAAAGGTTTCCCCCCAGAATACACTGTAACAAAATTTTTAGCTGTCACACAAGGTTTTTCCGATGAATATTAACCCGTAGTAACATTTTAATTTGACAGATAAGGTTTTTACCATGAACATTGAATATAGTAACTTTTTTTAGCTGTCTTCCTATTAGCATTGGTCTGTAGGAAACTTTTTAGCTGTCATATACGTTTATTCATCTGAGCATTGGCCTGCCGTAACAATTTTAGATGTCGCATAAAGTTTTTCCTCTAAACGTTGTCCTGTAGTAACATTTTTAACTGTCATATAAGGTTTTTCCTATGAATATAGTCCTGTAGTGACATTTTTAACTGTCATATAAGTTTTATCCTATGAATATTGTCTTGTAGTGACATTTTTAACTGTCGCATAAGTTTTTTCCTATGAATATTGTCCTGTAGTAACATTTTTAACTGTCATATAAGTTTTTTCCTTTGAACATTTTCCTGTAGTAACATTTTTAGCTCTCAGATAAGGTTTTTTCTGTGAACATTGGCGAGTAGTAACATTTTTATCTGAGATAAGGTTCTGGACTGTATACGTGTGTTGCACCAGGTGTACACGGAAGAAGAGATGTCGGGGAAGGAAGACTAAGAGGTAGTATAGCGGTGAAGATCTAGGAAGACGCGAGTGAACGACAGAGACGGACGCGCTAGGTTGCCGCGCATCCATCTCTGAGATCTATCTCCTTGTTGTGTTTTTTTATCACGGTTCTTCACGGTATTACATACTCGCGGGTCATACACCTGCCTCGGGCGATAGGATCACTCCGCGCCAACTCCAAGTATCTTACTCTTCAGGCCTGTCCACTTCTTCCGAATGGTTAGCGAGGGGTTATTAGAACACTGGTTCGAGCCCGGACATCCTTAAAAGGTATGGCTGCAGGGAGTGCGAGCTAGGGCAGTTTTTTTCCCCCCTTCAGATTTTATAGCAAAACATTTGTTTGGTCAAAATAAATCAAATATTGCTTCAGTAAATACATAAAGTTTAATTTTCTTCACAAGGTGATATCAACATTTGTTGAATATTTGTCTTGAGCATAGCGACATTCGATGATAAACTTTTTAAATGAAGAGAAAAAGTTTTCATTGAATTCCAAGACACCGTTGACAGATATTCAACAACTTTTGATATCACCCTGCGAAGAAAATTAAACTGTGTTTCTATCGGAGCACTATTTGGTTTATTTTTGTAAAAAAAAAAATTGCTATAAAAACTGAAAAAAAACACTGATATTTTTTCTCATTCTCTAAATCTCCAGTTTAAATTAAACCCTGGTTTTGGTATGAACCCGATTCTGGAAGGTCTTATTTCGTACCAGAATCCTACTGTATATTAGTATTTTGGTAGGTTAAAAGACCTTATAGAACCGTTGTAGGAAGTCCTTCTAGAACGGGCTTCCAACAAAAATCTGGGTATAAATTATATTTTACAGCGGTCTGGCAATAGATGAGGTATAAGTGTGTGGAAGAAAAATCAACTGAAATAAAATCATAATTTTAAAACTTTTTTTTTTTGTATGTTCCGCGTCTCAACACCCGTTTGGTTTGTAGGCATATGTGCTAATTACGCTAACGTATTAAGGACAGGAAAAGTCACATTTAGAGGACGTGTACCCGCATTTGCGTGGAGGAAGGGGGAAAATCTATTTAGGAAAAAACCTCCTCGGTACACCTGACTGGGATTAGAACCCAATCGCTCCTGTAAACGGCAGCCCAATCTCTGGCAAGAGTAGCGCCTTTAAAATCATTTGACCACCAAAGCAATATTTTATTTACTGTGTCAATTTTTTTTATATAGAAACTGCAAACGTTCTATCACTAGCTCCTGTTACCTTTTAATTCCACCTGTATGATCAGAAATTTTGAAACTTTTTAATCCAATGAGCAGTCCAATTTTAAAGATAAACAAATGACATCCCGTTCCCGCTCCCCCCCCCTCTCTCTCTCTTTTTAAAATAGTTTCAAGCTTTGTAAAGTCTTTCATTTTTAAAATGGGGCTCACCAAGAAGAACTAAAACGGTGTTGTAAAAGGGGAAGGAGTCCAATAATAGTTTGAACGCACACATAACATACCTTTTCCTCACGTCGTCGTCTGCAAAGCCTCCCATCTAGTAATTTATGGGGTCCCATCAAAACTAACCTTCTGCTCCTGCTCATACACGCACCACTTCTCACCACCCCCCCTACCCCACCCTCCACGCGATACCCCCCAGAAAATTTGAGATCCAATGAAAAAAGACAAGAAGAAGAAGAAGAAACGATGAACTGCTCGAGAGTACAGCTAAACAATAGACCGCTGTAAAACACTAGACACTTTATTTCCCCGTGCTGATGTGTTGTTGGAAGAGCGGTTGAGTCGTCTCGGTGTCAAAAGGTACTAACTCACGGTTCCTAAGACACACGACTAGGGATGTGGGTATCGAAAGAAAAGTATCGATACTGTATTCATTAAAATTATCGGAATTAAAATATCGATACCGTAATAATATCGAAAGAAAAGTATCGATAGCATTTAATTATCGGTATTGAAATTTTAATCTGGAAAAAAAAATCTAGTAATAATAATTTCAACTTTTGCATCAAAATAATTGTATTTTTATATTTATTTAAACACTGAAAATTATAACGATTTAACCATATTATAGTATACTTAGGTTTTGCATCTATGTTATGTGTTGGAACTTAGGTCTGGTAGATATTATTGTATAGTGAGGATTATAAAAGGTTTTACCGTACCAGCTAGAGTTCTTCTTATTTGTCATGCAGAAAATTAGTGAGAATTGAGAAATAGCGTCATTTTTTTCCCCTCCACAGTCCACCCTAGTAAATATTTAATCCCGGCATGAGTTAAAATGGCAAAAAACTTGTTTCTTCAGATACCGGAGTGTCAGTACTAATATAAGTAAAAGTACCAGAAAAAAGTATCGAGTAAAAATACTAGTATCGAAAGGTAAATATCGATATTAGTAAAGTATCGATACTTTTTTCACATCCCTACACACGACTTCTTATATTTAGACGGGATTAAAGGGGGATAGCGAGTTTTGAAGGTACATATTATTTTTACAGTTTTATAGCAACAAATATTTTGGACAAAAATAAACCAACTATGTCTTTGGTAGATGCGTTTGGTTTGATTTTCTACACAGAGTAATATTAACCGTTCTTGACTATTTTACCATGGTTGTAGTGGAATTAGAAAAGAAAATTTTTAAATGACGAGAAAAAGTTTCTCGTCAAATGCCGCTACATTGGAGATCATCGCTGAAGGATCAGCATGGTTACTATTGGGAAACAGTATTGTCATTTTCTCGTTTCCATGTGGTCAATCTCCCCTCAAATATAATATAAGTTTCACAACGTTGGTTGGTCGAGGTTGCCAGTAGCTCCTTCTTACCCCATCACATCATCTCCAGACATAGCTGAAAGCGAGGAAATTTGGCAACAGTTGTTCGAGGGAGCGTGAGGATAAAGCTTTTCTCCATAAGACCTGCAGTTTCCTTATTGGGTGTATGAGCATGATTTAATTATATTAAAGAACTTAATATTACTACAGGTGTAGAAAACTAAACCAAATTTCTTCTTTTAATTTAAAATGTTTCTGTCTGAATTCCACCATGACCCTAGTAGAATATTCCAGAACTGTTAAGATCACTCTAGAATCTCTGAAACAATGTTATATTTTACTTGAGCATTAGAACTGTTTTGTCAGAAAAACTGCAAAATTATCTATTTTAATTCGAGCTACTTTTCATCCAACCTTAAAGACCTTTGGGAAATATCCGAATACTGTGGTATTTAAAGGTTGTTCATGATATGATTTTGGAACTGTCATCCAGGTAAAAACCTATGTTTAGATTTTGGAAAAGATCACAGTTTTATTATACATGTTAAGTTTTTTAATTACATGTTATATAATAAATTTTAAATAACGTAAACTTAACTTTTCTCACCCTATTTCATTACTTGTAATAATTTCTTTTTACCCAATCCTAAACAATATTTTAAACATAATTAAAAGTACTTATTCTCCGTTTTTTAATGTTATCTATGATGTGTAATATAGTGCGTACATTAATACCTTTCAATACAGGCATCATATTTACTTGAAAAAGAGAAAATACTTGTCATTTATTTCATATATAATACATTATTTTATGATTATCTTATCGTACTTCAAAATATTTAACTGAATAAAATATGTTTATCCACTATGTGGGTGCATCATTGTAAAAAAACCTTGTTTCTGTCATGTTCAATCACATGGTTTAAATTCATTGGTCTCCATTTTGAAGATATGTTCGTTAGACCTTTTGTGAAGGTACTGTGAATAATAATTTATTTAAGTGGAATAAAACGATAAATAAGCTTTGTGCCCGACCTAAAATAAATATAAATAAAATTGGCCTAAATTACTGTGGTTAAATATCAAATTCATACATTACCATATTTTTCATTACAGTTATCCAAAGTGGCAGATGTCAGCTGTTGGGGTAGGGATACATTAGGGACTATTTTTAGTAAGTTTTTGAGCTGTCATCCAAGTAAATTAAGGTCGTGAATGTATTATACTATGGGTACGGAAATTCTGAAGCTCCAAAACAATCAAAGTAATCACAAACTTTCCTAGAATATTCTTTTGTGACCCCGTTAAAAAACTTTTTTGTTTTGAGGAAGACTGGATTTATGTTACTATTATTTATTGAACTCAAAACTACGAGTGAAACTTTGCTTAAAATGAGCTAATTTCACCTTTTTAAACTATACAAGTTTAGATTCAAGTTTAAAAAAAAATATTTAGGAACATGTTGATACCTTTCGCCACCATTTTGACTCGAAATATATCTTAAAATAGCAAACGACCTTTTTAAATAATCCAATATTTCTGGACTCCTGCAACTCTTTTCAATGCTCCCGTAGGCTATCTCCTTAAAGGTGTCAAAGCAAGGGTTGAAATAATTTTAAAATCTGTTTGTTTGTTTTTTGTTAGGAAACCATTCATACCTTATAGATTTACGAAATTAAGTTCCAAGATAAAAAGTGTTGGTAGCCTTTTTTTAGCATTTGCATTCATATGTAAGAAATACTTTCATATCTATTTAAGTTTTAGTTATTTATTACTAAACCTTAATACATAGTTTTTATAATGACGCAAATGTTTTGGAAGGTCCTCGGTAATGTTTTATTTTCGAACGAAAGTTTGTTGATTACTATCACATAATTGGTTTCCCAACACGATAATAAAACCTTAAAAACAATTGAAAGCACAGTTTTCTATTCTCCCGCCACACACTTCCTTTAGATTCGCCCTTACTCATATCTAACACCTTGGCGTAGTTAGTATAGCCCAAATGGGAAGTAAGACGCTATAATAAAAAAATAAAATAATTGAAAGATCACTTGAAAATCCTTAACATTTTTGAGAAGTTTGTACCTTGTCAATTTAGCTACCCCACACCCCTTCCCAGTGGTTATCTGCTGAACATTATTATGGTGGGGATATAGGGACGCAAAAAACGTGAGAAAAGGGCAATTTTTTGCAGCTTTTAGAGCAAAACATTTTTTAGACCAAAATAAATCAAAGATTTCTTCAGTAGAAACATAGAGTTTAATTTTCTTCACATCGTGATATCAACAGTTCCTAAGTATTTGTGAAGGTTGTCCTAGAATTTAATTACAACCTTATCTCTTCATTTAAAAAGTTTTTCATCTATTGCCGTTATGCTCATTATAGTAATTCAACTACTGTTAATATCACCATGTGAAGAAAATAAACTTATGTTTCTAATGGAGAAACATTTGATTTATTTTGACAAAAAAAAAGTTTTGTTATAAAAACCTCAATAACACTGCCCTTAACTCCCCTTCCCTCCCACTTTTAAGCTAAAAGATCCGTGACGCGACGTTTCGACACCAATATACGGACATACTCTGACTAGCTACTTTCCTGAAACCGATTGAGTTAGTTGGAACCTTGTCATCTTGAGGTTGTTGAGATCATAATGCTGAGCTCCTGAGTGCTTTTCAAGACTTCACTTCTTCTTTGTGGGAAAATTGGTCTTCTTACCTCTTATTAAAGGCCTTGTAAAGTGTTCCTCAGATGTGTTCACTACTTGCACCCGACCAATTTCACTGGCCCGTCAATGGTGGGTAGAGAAGCAAGGTGTTTTATAATGTTGGTACTTTAATCAGGATTTGCAAGTGGGTTAACAATATATTTTCATTCATTAAAAATAAATTATTTTTATTTTTTTAGCGGACTTCTGACTGTTTCAAGGTGAGAATGTAGTAAATATGCGTAAAGGGCAGTTTTTTTTGCAGTTTTTATAGCAAAATGCTTTTTGGTAAAATTTAATAAAATATTGCTTCAGTAGAAAAATAGTTTAATTTTCTTCACATGGTGGGGATATCAAAAGTTGTTGAATATATTTCATCATTATAGTGGCGTTAGACGATAAACTTTTTAAAGGAAGAGAAAAATGTGTCACTAAATTCCAGGACATCCTTGACAGATATTCAAGAAATGCTGAGGTCACCATGTGGAAAAAAATCAAACTCTATGGGCCAGTTTCATAGTCAAACTTAGTGAGCCTAAAGTGCGAGTCGATACTAAATACAGGACGACACCTACCTAGACCAAAATGGAACGGGCCAGTTTCGCATATGAAACTGGCCCGTTCCATTCAATTTCAGGTAGGTGTCGTCCTGTATTTAGTATCGAGCCGCACTTGAGGCGTACTAAATCTGACTATGAAACTGGGCCTTTATTTCTACTGGAGAATTATTTGATTTATCTTGACCAAAAAAAATTTTGATTCAAAAACTGTAAAAAATACTTCCCTTTACTTGCGTTCCTTGTGATCTCATCTTAAATAAAATTATAAAAAATTAAGTTTTTTGTATGTATTGTAACGAACCACGGGTTGGGCTCCTTTTGTTACGAGCAGTTCGGCGTCCTCGTTTCTTATCTCGTCGGTCGTCTTTTAGCTATGTCATACTGAACTGCATTGATAGGATGTTACTTTAAGAAACATACTGGTTCAGTTGTTGCAATTTATTTAGATAAATACATATTGTTTGTTACACCATTTAACACTCGAACACGCTGATAATATACATTTTATCACGATAGTACAAAACACGTCTGTTTCACATGATGATTCAGCGGGTAAGGGGTCGTCCATAAACCACGTAACGGTTTTATTGGGGGGGTAAGGGGGGAGCTCTAATGTCTTCATGCTTTTACATAGGGGGAGGGTGGAACACATCAAAGTATTACGTAACACAAGTGTTAAACTCAAATTCTAGTATTGAAAAATAATATTATTGTTCATGTTTTCACCTTTGATAAACATACTTATGGATAACTTCCGGATATCTGTGGCGTTGAAAATGCAAGTTTAACACTTTTTGTTAATCATTACTTCGAATGCGCTTAGGTGACATTGTCTGCCCGAGACTATGAACGCCAAGCACATTCGAAAACACATATTTTCATGCTGATGACAGTGACATGTTTATATTCACGGCATTTGTTTAGATTTGTCCAATCTACTGACCCCCTCACGTGCTTTTAGTTGGATAGCAGCTGTCAGTCTAAGCGGCCTTAATTTATAAGTATAGTTGAATTTGAGTATAATTTAGATTCCTAGTGCACATATTTTTACATAAGCCGTGAAAAATCGCTTGTGTTTGTACAAAAACAAAAATAATTTCTTCAAAAGGAGGAGACTTATTCATTGCTTGCGTCTAAAAAGCTATATCCAGAAAAAAATAGTGGAAGAGTCTCAAAAAGATGTTGTAGTGACATGGAAAGAAGCACAAGTACAGAATTTATCTCAACGCAAGTTTGAGGAGTCCATCAATAGTGTTATTTCTTCGTATCAGCAGCATGTTATGAAAAGTAAAGCTTCAAATATTATTAATTATTTACAAAAGGTAGGCGTATTTAGGCCTATACCTTTTCTCTTCTGATAATTCTAATGTGTATGTATATAAATGCAACTATTACACATACGCTATGGTGGCTGCATTGTCAAAATTGTAATTCTCCCAGTAGACTAGATGACCGATGTTGGGGAGATGGGGTTCGAATACCAGTCAGGTCTACTGAGAGTTTATTTTCCGAAATGGTTTCCCACTCTCACTCCATACAAATGCTGGTAAAGTTTCTTTAACATTCTAACTTTTTATTATACATTATGTAGGGTGGTATAGTCAAATTGTAGTTATTCTAATTATTTTTTTATGATATTTATCTAATGGAGTAGAAATGAGGAAGGTAGAATTCTAGAGGTTATCTACCCTCATTAATGTGGAGAGATATTATAAAACTATTTAGGAAAAGCCACTTTAAGTACACCCGATAGGTATTCGAACCCAGATCTCCACTTCATTGGTCATCTAGTCTTTTCCGAGAGTGAAGCCAGAATCCAGGATCGATGTTGGAACGAAACATGAGTCTAGGTATTGATAAGTTAACTCAAGTAAAATTATAGATTAATCCAACAATAATTTAGAAAAGTTGTATACATAGAATTATTTTAATAGCTCTCTATATGATGATAATATGACTAATAAAACAGTGCACAATATCGAGAAAGATGTATTCTCCCAACGTCAAGCATCGGATGTGGGCACTTTAACATCATCATTTAGCACCACTTTAGAAAAGAACCATCCCAGCCAGTACATAGTAGTGCCGTCTTTCTCTTACTCAGATGGCAAACCTGGCATCCATAACATAAATATAGCAGAGGTTTTTCCCCATGAACATGAGGAATTTGAACTCAACGTCTTTATGTCTGTCTTATCTGTTTGTATGTGTATCATTTATGTTCAGGATTTAAAGTGGATTTTAAGAAGTATTAATTCTGAATCCCTCCTTTAGTATCACATAACTTCCCTATGAAATAATGACATTCATTCTAGGTGAGAAAAATTACGTAACACAGGTTTGGGGGGGGGAGGCTANGAATCCCTCCTTTAGTATCACATAACTTCCCTATGAAATAATGACATTCATTCTAGGTGAGAAAAATTACGTAACACAGGTTTGGGGGGGGGGAGGCTAGGCTAAATGGCTACATTGTGTTAATTAGGGTGAGGGGGGTCTAAAAAGGTAAGATAAAAGCGTTACGTGTTTTATGGACGACCCCTAAGACGAGTTAGAAACTATGCCGTCTTTCAAGGCTTGGGTTTGTATTCCCGTAGTTTTGTACTCTCAAATCCAGGTCACTACTTGATTTATTTCCATCTACCAATGGGGTTATTCTATCTGAGCGCGAAAACTAAAAATAGGCATGGCTTAACTATAGCATCTGCTCTTAAATACTGCGTAATACAACCCGGAAATAAACCATGCTTCGAACACGTGCAGTTAAAAAAAAGAAAAATAGAAACATGGCTGTCGTTTGGAAAAGATGAATTTAATTTAAAATAACTGAAAATAAGAAAAATGAAAATATTTACGTTAAAATATTATTTTAAATATTAATAAAGACGGAAAAATCAATGCCATTACAATATTATTGAAAGGTTGTTGGCAATAGCTACAGACAATATTTTTTGTGATCGAATATAATGTTCTTACCACGCATTCAAACACGTTTTCTTAGTATTTATTTTAAGAATAATATTATATAGCCTTACAGGCAAAATAACACCTTTAGTTTTCCTCTTCATTAGACAAGATTTAAATGAAGTGTAAGAGAATATGAGTTTTCAAGGTCATTAGTTTTACAGCTTTTATATATAAAAAAAAATTGGCCAAAATAAATAAAATATTGCCTCATTTGGTAAGTTTTTTCTCTTCATTGAAAAAATGTATGTTAAATGTCACTATGTCCATGACAGATATTCTTGAAAATTAAACTGAATGTTTCTACTAAAACAATATTTTATTTACTTCAACCAAAAAATTGTTTGGTTATAAAAATTTCAAACATACTTAACTTAATTCACGCCTTCTTTCACCCTACCTTAAAACATTTAACAAATTAATTAAATAAAGCATGAACCGTAACTAAAATCAATATAATGATCTAATTGACTGTGTTATAATAAATCGCGTACATACCCATGCGTATTGAAAATCCAAAAAATTTAAAACTCGTAACTAAGATTTATTTCTAACCTAAATTACTCAAACTTAATAAAATCTTAAAAGTGGAAATTAGATTACTTTTAAATTGTATTTCACTGGCTTACAAAACTATATAAAAATAAAAATGTCTGTCCTATCTCTAATCAGAAATTACTAATATATATCCCATTCATAACTACTAAACACAAAATATAGCGTCTCTAAAAGTACTCGGGTATCGAAACAAACCCTTTGAAAAATCACTTACCTTTCAAGCTACTAGGGTTTTGAATGTTTTTCCACCGGAAGTTAAAGCTTTAAAATCGGTGTATAATTTTAGAAAAAGGTGGAAAGATCATTTGGCTAAGCTTTCACATATTTTTTACAATCGAACATCAAATCGTATTCATATGAAATCATAACAACTATCGTAAACTCTTAATAAAGTTTTAAACATTAAGTTTCAGTATTTTTATTACTCATCTCGTGTACTATCTAGCATAACATTAGCTAGCATAAGTAACTCAAATTTTAAGGCAGGCCATAATCTGAAATTTGTAGAGTATAAAAAATGTTTTTTTTACCTGCATAAAATATGTTTATATTTTTAATCAATGTCAAAGGATTTGTTGAATATGCCATTCGTCGAA
The DNA here is from genome assembly GCA_902155825.1 of Timema genevievae. Taxonomy (NCBI): domain Eukaryota; kingdom Metazoa; phylum Arthropoda; class Insecta; order Phasmatodea; family Timematidae; genus Timema; species Timema genevievae. The sequence goes on from CABFWO010000015.1 coordinate 790,940, forward strand.
TAATATTTCCCCTAGGTGATCGCCTAGGGTGCAACAGTCCTTGGGTGCATTCCAACAAGATGTATTTTTCTTAAAATAATTATTTAAATTAAATACACTAATAACTATTTAATAATACAGAAATAACATTTAAATATTTTTATCTACTATTAAGAATATATATATTTTTAAAGACTGGCAACAAACACCCTTTTATAATCTCTTTATGACATTCGGGGTTCTTTGTCGGTGAATCACTTTGAAATTTAAATAAAAGCTTCAGAAAATATTAAAGAGAGAAGTAAATGAAAAGGGATATCATATTTTTGCACATATTTATGAAAGGGGCCAACACATATTCTGTTTCTATCTCTTTTTTTATTCTTTTCTTTTTTATTATTTTTGCACACTCGGAGCCTTTTATGCAGGCGTTTTGTGCCGCGCGACATACGACGGCAAAAGCCGTCTAGTTTTGTGGTTTCAATTTATGCGCGCGGCTTTTGCCGCCCGTAAAAACAATAGTAGTGTGGGAGGACAAATCGTATCAGTTCTGCCTATGCCTTTGTGTTGGAAAGTGTATCGTAACATTACTTTGAAAAGACGGAAAAGAAGTTGGGATGTTCATCCCATCAGCTTAGCAAGATTTGAAGATGGGGCATTTCGTATCTCTAAAAAAATTAAAGGATGACATGAACACGTTTTTCTTAACTTCATCTATAAAACATTCAATATCTAAATCATCCATTTTTTATGAAAATAGAAAATAAAAAAATTATTCGACAGACACAATCTCGCTTGGAAAGCTCCACGCAACTGAACTAGTCAGGTCTTTAGAGTTGGCAGCATTGATGTCTAAACAGTGGAGTCGTGTTTGCATAAATGGAACCATAAGGCGCTATGTACTTAAATAATCTCTGGCGGCTTTTGCCGCTGGTGTTTTGTAAAACAAGAAGGCATGTTTTACAAAACGCGATGGCAAGTTTTTTGGACGGCAGAGCATAAAAGGACTCAGTGACTTAGAAAACGCGATGGCTTTTGCCACCGTGTGTCGCGCGGCACAAAACACCTGCGTGAAAGGGCTCTTGTTATTTTTATTTTGCGTTTTGCATGGAGTGTGGTTTATTTATATTATACAGAATAAAACTGGGGTGTCAATCTTAAGTCTCGTCTATAGGAGCACATGAAACTCTTGTGCCGGCACTAAATGTTTCTGTTACATTCCTGATTCCTGTAATACCGCCTCACAAACAGGGTGTTTCCACACGTTGCCATGCTGGTATGCTTGCTTACTTTAAAAGCACTTTGTCCCAGAGACGTGAGTACTTCGATAAAGATTCAATTGTCCATTATGACAACAGCTGAACCTTCTTGCTCGTGATGGAAGTAAGTTCTCAGTGTAAGGACCAATTATTGTTCCGACAGACGAAGTGCACTCAACCAGGACCACTTCACGTCTTCTTTTTTTTGTTACTTTTTTATTATTAACTTTCTAACCAAACTTTTTTAGAGCATAACATAGAGACCACCTCAGTCTTGGGCATCCTACTTATTTAATAAAACTTACTTTAAATATTATTGATAAATTAAATAAGTTTTTTTACCGACCGATTACGTCAGCACATCACCTATGCAAGGGCTTCTAACTGGTGGCATGTGATGCCTTTTTATTTTTGGTGGCCCGTGAAGTTTCTTGGAAAAGTAATCTACTGTAGTAAAATTAATATTTCCAGCCGAGAAACGGAAAGTTTTGACTTTCGTGGAAAAAAAATCCATGAAAGCTTCAACAACGGGTATTTATGTTTAATTTCTTCCTTACATCTACTGTAGTATATTGACTTTTAAAATGTAATTTATTTTAGTCGAAAATTGGTTTAAGATGTTATTAAAAATGTTTCACTTACCACTTCCTATTTAATTCACAAATAAATACCTGCTCTCGTGTTTGCCCAACTTGACCAAATTCAGCCGATTATGATGCGGTCCCGCCACTAGTCTTGTGGCTTCACTTGCGGCCCTCGGGCACTTAAAAGTTGGGATTCTCTTACCTATAGAATAACTAAATTCTATAACAAACACAACGCCCAGCCATCCGATCATTAATTCATCATTGAGCATAAGTGTAGCCCAATTTCGCCAATGATACACTTTTCGTTCGTGCAGAGAATCAAACTAGCGACCTCTAGCTTACAAGGCGAGCAAGCTATCGACTGGCGTCGGTCAAAATATCTTGTCATTTAAAACCGTCGTAAGTCTATTCCCTTTTCCATCGTTTCCTTTCAAGATGTTTGCTTAGCATTGTGGCATTTAGGTAGCAATCATTGGACCATTTCGGTGGTTCACAAGACAAAAATAAACCTTATTAATTATTCTAAGTAGAGGTTTCCAGTCACCGAAATTGTTTACGGCCCCTAGTACAAGTGGGTGATTCCACCCGAGATAATAACCAGTTATTTTTTTTTTAGTTTCTTGGCAGGTAGGTAGCGTAGCCCTACATAATTGAGGGGTCAAAATGAGGATGCTTAGTATTTTGATGCATTAATGCTGTTTTTTTTTTGTTTTGTGATCGCAGCAAAGCTCTTCTTCTGTCTTTTTTGAATCTTCCTCGGGTCCGTGGCGGTGTCTTGAGATGAGTTTTAATGGTCCACCATCCCACCACCGGCCACTCTAGCCAATCAACATTGCCCCCTAAGCTTCATCTTTTCCCATATGAGTTTCGCTTTGTCCTTTTCGCGACCCGTACAACTATTTGTTCAAAGCTCAGCCCTTGAAAGAAAGAATATATATCGTGACATTACGACGTAACCTTAAGATAGAGATATAGGAAACATGAGTTAAGAGAATGCATTAAAAGTGGACTCAGTGAAATTTCCGCCCAAGTAAAATATCCAGATAATTAAATATCAGAAGGGGATGCAGGCTATTTTGTTTAAAGTTTAGATCAAAATATTGTAGTATTGTCACATATGGTTTACAGCAGACCCAATGTTAGTGACATATTCAACCACAAAGCGCTTTAGTCAATACGTAAGACTAAGGAAGAGAATTGGAATAACGGTTACTTCTTTATTGTAACCAGCGGCAGCTTTTAGGGTATGCGAGGTTGTAAACGTGTCATTTGTGGGGCACCCCCTAACCCAACCTAAATAACCTTATCTAAAAATTGCGTTAACTAATCTAAATATGTAATATATATGGCTATAATATTTAAGGGGAAAATAATAACATAGTTATTTAACCTCAGGATTTGCAACACAGCGTTAATAAGAATGCATGAAAAGTGGACTCAGTGAAATTTCCTCTCAAATGGAATGTTCTGATGATTCTTGGAAGTGTGAGCGGATATTTCACTGAGCTGAAATTTCGCTGAGCGGAACAGTCGCGACACCGAATTAAGATGGGATGGAAGGGGATGCGAGAAAAAAAACCAGTGTTTTTGCATTTTTTCTTACAAAACATTTATTTGAACAAAATAAATCAAATTTTGCTCCAGTTCAGACATAGAGTTGTTGAATATATGTCAAGGGTGTCCTGTAATTTATGACAATATCTTCATTTAAAAAGTTTCTCGTCCAATGCCGTTATGCTCATTACAGATATTCAACAACTGTGTATATCACCATGTGAAGAAAACTAAACTCTTTATGTTTGTAATGGAGACATTTTTTATTTATTTTAGCCAAAAAAAATTTTTTTTCCATAAAAATTGCAAAAACACTGGACTTTTTTCGCGTCCGCTTCCATCCCACCTTAAAGTCGGTGTTTTTGTAATTTTTTACAGCAAAACTTTTTTTGGCCAGAATAAATAAAATATTTCTCTAGTAGAAACATAGTTTAATTTTCTACCGATGATGATATCAACAGTTGTTAAATATCTATCATGAGAATAGCTAACGTCATTAGATGAGAAACTTTTTAAATGAAGAGAGAAAGTTGTCTTTAAATTAAGGGACATCCTTGAAAGATATTCAACAATTACTGTTGATATCACTGTGGGAAGAAAATTATACTCTAATGTTTCTACTGGAGAGGTATTTGATTTCCTTAGACCAAAAAAAAGTTTATAAATAAAAACATTAAAAATACTGACCTTAACTCATGTTCCCTACCCACCTTAATATGTAGATTAACTTGGATGTATTTTTCAGAGAGATATGCACAATATATATCTGTACTTTTGGACAAAATAATTTTTCAAAAATTTTTCTGTGATTATATCCCGGGTATGGTTCTTGAGACGTCTACAAATGTACACTCAGTTTATTTTGAAAAGTAGGAATATTTTATTTATGCATAGACTACACCGTAGTGGGAACGATTAAGGTAAACGAAGTGTACAAGTTTGAAATTGGGCTCAGCCCGTTCTCATAAATTTAAACTAATAAAGCGGTGTCTGGTTATTATATTCTTCATATAATTAAGCAATAAAAAGCTACTATTAAACATAGCATTTTATTTAAATGCAATCAACGGAATGTATTAAATGAATTGTAAAATGGAGGCAATTACACAATTGTTTTTAATAAGAAAAAACTTTACATTATTTATCTAAAAAATCTCTCATATAAATCTTACATTAAAATAAAAGGAAATGTATGTACCTAATTTAGAGGAAAATCGTTTTTCTACTCCAAATTTAAACTATTTTCAATAATGACCTCATTTCACACTATAGAATGGAATAATTTGTTCTCAGGGTAATTTTCTGATTTACTAAACATTTAACAAATGTGTTCATATTATAAGAAAAATTAAGTCTATAGATATTTTAACGATATAGTGTATTATCTTTTGATCGATGGTGATATTTTGTTTATGATGCTTCGGGGAACTTTATTCAAACGTTTCAACATAATTTGAGAAGCAATGATTGCTTTACTCTTTCCCACTCCCCCCGTATGTATGTGTAGCTAGTTACATAAGAAAAACTGTATGTATAAGCCATAGTAAAGTGTTTCCAAGGGTGTAAAAAATATTTTCCAGAGGTAGAGGGGTATCCACTAGAAAATCTTACCATCTACCTTTAGCCAATAAAAGTCAGTATGCGTATATATTGACCTCCCCCCATCCCCCTCTAGGTTGGGCCCATCAAATTACCGGGGGAGTCCGTACTCTCCGGCACCCTCCATTTCTAAACCCTTGTGTACCTAAACCTTTTTAGAAACTCGACCCAATTTTTAGGACGACAAACTTTCGCAACCTTTCTCATGGGAAAGCGAGAGAGGGGGGGGGGAGTCTTTAATTTATTTGTTTTTACCCCCCTTTTTTTTTATTATTAAATTTTCGATGATTTGATATTTTTTAATATTTATCAAATTTTCACATTCCAAAAACTTTTCGCGACCCACAGATAGAACACCACTGCAGTGATAACAAGACACTTTATAAAATGTAGGTTTACTTATTTTGTCTACCCGCGTCACTGGCCGAATGGTTGAAGGCGTCACTCTCTTGTCACACTAACCTGCTAAAGATTGGGAGCTCAAGGCTCAAATCCCGGTCGAGTATACTGAGGTTTTTTTTACTAAATGGTTTCCCACTCTCCTTCTACACAAATGCAGGTAGATTACCTCTAAAATGCTTCCTTCACCATCCTTAGCCCAGTAGAATAATTATCATGTATTCGGAAAACATGAACAGGTAGCATGACACGGTGATAAATAAATATATATATATATATATTTTCATTCGGCGTTGATAACATTTTACTAAATTAGTAGTGTTTTTTTTAGTAAATATTAATGATATTATGTCAAAAGTTACAGCTGTATATCACATTATTTTACGTTTATATATATTCAATTTGTTCTAGTAAGTTTTGTAACGGTAAAAAAAAAGTATCTTCATATCATAATCGGACTGTAGTCAAAATTCGAGGGCACACACAAAGAAGGAGCGTAAGAAAGGGAAAGGACTGGCCTGGGATTTCTTTTTGTCGTGGTCTCATGTCTTTATTACCTGCGAGAGCTTCACTACCTTTACTAATCTATCCTGAAATAAATGGTACTTTGCGCCGCTGTTGACAAGTTGGCCTTTTCTTGCTCTGGGACCAAAAGAAGAACCGGTAAAAGTTTGGTCTTTCTGTAATCCTCGGCTAATCATCTCCTTGTTCCACAAGATGCAGCGTCTTTTCTCAAGACAACCTAGGTTTATTTTTAGCCCCACCTTCTGTGCCAGACTTGGTGGATATGCCGTTGTTTGCAGCGTCCCCGATATGGTAACAGAGTTGGCTCGTGCCCTTTGACCTTCTTAGTCAAAAATTAGTTTGGGGCTTTAGATAACGTGAGTTGAGGGCAGTGTTTTTGCAGTTTTTATAGCAAAACATTTTTTGACTAAAATAAATGAAATATTGCTCCAGTAGAAACACAGAGTTTAATATTCTTCACTTGGCGATATCAACAGTCGAATATATTTCATGAGCCTATCAAAATTGGATTAGAAACTTTAATTGTATGTCTATACCGTAGCTATATATATATCTTTGCTTTAAAAGCTGCAAAATCGCTGACCTTTTTTCTAGTTCCATACACTCCCACCTTAAAACATTTTCTTAGAGGAACGAGAGAATAATGGCAGCTCCATGTACCCTCCTGGATACCATTTTTAGGGCGCTGCGGTGGCCTGTGGGTAAAAGTTAAACAAACACCCTCCCTTGCGATGTTTTTGTCTGGGGTTGCTCTGTTCAGACGGATGTCCTCACATCTTCCTTTTTCTCCCTCCAATCTCCAATCAGAGGGTCAGGGTGGAAACATACTCATAAGATTATTCAATGTCTCTTGACTCCGTCCTTTGTAGCTTAGGGCAGTGTTGCGCAAACCTTATAAGTTTACGGTACACTCAAGGTGGCCGCCTCGGTCAGCGATAAAGTAGCTTATCAATCGCTGTCAGGCCACATGGATTAAAAAATAATGGTCTATGTCGTTTCCTGGAACTTCTACTCTATTCTGTATAAGCTGTATAGGCTTATACTCCCTTTAGCCCATTAGCTACAGCTACACTTATAATGTCAATAAGAAAGAGAGGAAAGGAAACTACGAGACTTCTTATCTCAAGGTAAAGAGAAAAGCTCGTTGCTAATTCTCGAACATCTTAAAATTTTCTGTTGTGAGCCTATCAAACAATTACGGTATGCGTTAGCGAAAGGCTAATTCTAAAACCCATTTCCATTGAGCCTAGCGCACAGACAAGAAAGAAACAGACTCTCAACCTTACGGGGGTTTTGCTGCGCTCCTTTTGTCAGCTTGAGTCTTTCAACACTGGGCTTCGCTAGTGTCACTGCTGGGTGATGATAGGACTAACCGCAGCGATCCCAGTGTTGAAGGACTAAAGCTGCCAAAAGGAGCGCAACCATTTTAACATAGAGGTTGAGTGTCTGGTATATTATTTGTCTGTGGCCTAGTGTCATAACTCTGCAAATATGTTTAAAAAAAGTCCTTAAAAATGTGCTAATGTCACAGTTTTAGGGGTTTACGAAACTTCGACTTCGCTTCAAATATTAATTCGCTTCTATTTCGATTTAGAAAGTAAAATTCCGGATTCGACAATTATTATGAAGCTTCTCAAAAAGAATGAAAGTTAAAGCACACATTTATGTTTTTTTAATTCTGCTGTTATTTCAATCACAAATTAGTGTCAGTGTAAAAAAATATATTAAATTAGTATATTGAATTTTGTGATAGTATCTTAATTTATCATTTTAAGACGAAATATATAAATTATGTTTGGAATAGCAATTTGTAAATTAGATTTAGTAGGTACACCAGCGTGCCACAACACACCGTTTGCAGAATACTGGCTAAGCTGTTCAATCCTGATCGTCTGAATTTAGGGTTTTAACCCCAAAAGACGCTTTCCTGGTCACCATGTAATCAATCAGCTTTCCTGGTAGTGTCACCAGCTCCCTCCCCCCTAACCCTCATAAAATATCATACAGGTTAGGGCCTTTATTATAGACTCACTCCCCGCCTCTAAATTGAATTTCTGGTTGTGACACTGGTTTATATATTAAGAATAATTGCAACATAATTACATTTCTTAAAAGATAAAGTAAAAAAACAATCATTTCAATTTAATTTCATGTTAAAATTTTGTTTTTTAATTCAGTTGTTAATTCGGAGATTCATTAGATCACAAAATATGTTAATTACTTTGAGGCTTACAAAGAAACCAGTTATTTTATGTAAGTGAAAAATTACGTATTTCGTAAATCAATATATTTTATTAGAAAAAGGGTGCCTGCCCCTAATTAGTTTGTTATTCACCTTCTATAATAATACCCTTGTAAAATATCTCCTCATCATCACAATCTCGTTTTCAAATTAGTTGAGCAGGTTTTCCTCTCTAAGTTTTGTTTTATTTTTCACGTCTCACGAGTGATATGAACGCTTCTTTCGGTCCGTTTGGACGCTGATGGATGACAACACACTATCCATGTGAGTTCTTTGTCATAACTGGCCATGTGTTAGGTAGGTGCTGTCAACCAAGGGCATAACTGCCTCTCCTTCGGTTGAGAGCTGACTGACCATGGCAGATAATTTGTAATGTTGGGAAACATTGCTTTGAAATGTATAAACACTTTATCTCCTCTTATTAATAGATCGTACATACTTTCTCATTTAGTCTACTGTAGTATGTAACAAATTTTCGAAAAGCCCGATCAGTAAAATACCCCATAATATATATCCATAACAAAAACATAGGCCTACATTACTTTGATAATAGCACAAAACAATTTTCAGATTAAATAAATTGAACCAAAACTACTATGATAATTTAGTTTAAATTTACAAATTAAAAAATAATCGGTAAACTACCCTTGAATCTTGTTTTTCTTAAAGAAAAACAAACGTACAATTAATTTATAATATAAAACGTTACAATCTATAAACTCATTTTGAACTAAAACATGGCCATTCTCGAAATATTTCAAATTTAAAATAACTCTTTTCCGATTACAATGTCTTTTATATATTATAAAGTTTAAATAAAGCATATTTATACATATCAAACCTCTTTTTCTCATGGTTTTGTGTGTGGATATAGACCATAGTCGATATTGGATCGAATATCGCAAATCTATGACATAGTATTCTGATTAATCACAAACATCTTTATGTTTAATGAAGTGTTTGCGCGATTTATTTAAAATTTAGTACTTTCAAAACCAAGGCAATTAATGACTGAATCTAAGAAGAGTGGTTTAAAAAAAATATTCAAACATTACTGTGGAATCACACTTTCACAGAAAAACAAAAGCAAGACATAAACGTAATCACGTGATGAGCTCTAAATCATTAACAAGATTTCAGCCTCGTCGGCGCTGTTCGCTCGACACGACTTGAAATAATTTCAGCTTTCCTTTTTCTACACGATTAAATCAGCTAGGGCTACCCAATCAAATTTCAAAGCCAAAGGACACAATCATTTAGCATGTGGCTACAAGCGAGAAACTAACAGACAGCTGCATCTACTGTTGTGAAATTATTTGAAACATTTCGTTGAATAGGAAGCGTATGTGTCGTTCTTGTTCTGTTTGGATTTGTCACGCTGCACAGTACAATAATTGGGAAACATCCATCGTGATGCTAAACTAAAAATAAATTAGATCAGTATAATTCTGGTTGGTTTTGCAAAACACGATGGATCAACATAAATTTCTGCTAGCATGTGAATTGTTATGACACTAAGGCAGATTCTGCTCTGTATTTATGACAAAAGGGTGAATCAAGCTTTAGTGGGGAAGAAGTTTAAACTGCACCTTTACTCGTTTTATTTAGATCAATGAATATTAAATATTATAGTAAAATATTCTGCACTCGAAAGGATACACATTGTTCATACTAAATTAAGATCGATATAATATGGAGTATTAACCACAAGGCAGATTTGCTCTAAATATACTTAATTTAACAGCAGATTCTTTGAGTTTCAAGATAATAACTATTACTACTCCAATTTTCAAATAACACCATTGCTAAATGTGAATTTAACCCCTCAGAACCGAAGGCCATCGGTGTGACGAGGTGCTTGATTATTGGAATATTTTTTATAGCAGGCTGGTGATAGATACTATAATATTTAAAACAAATTAAATAATTATGCCAAAAAATCAATATGGCCAAATTCCTTTAAGCTTCAAAAACTGTCGGAAAAGTTTTCAAAAACCTTAACAATTATATGGCTTCTGTTTATCCATTAATCGTCCAGAAAATGTGATGAAAATACTACCTTTAATTTAAAAAACTAAAGCGAATGCTATAATTACAATCCATCTCAAACGTTTTAGAGCCACGATCCAATTTTTAGAACAACAAACTTTCTCGCCCTTCTAGTTGAAATGGCCATGAGGTAGAGGGGGGAAGCGATATTTTGTAATTTAATTTAATTTAATTTTTTTAGCACCACGTATTTCTACCCTTTGGGCTATACGCTTATGAACTAATTACGCTAATGATTTAGGGATTAGGATAGTTGAATTTAGAGGAAGTGTACCCACATTTACGTGGAGAGAGAGTGAAACTCCATTTAGTAAAAACTATCCTCGGTACACCCGACCGGGATCGAACCACGATCTCCCCGTAATCGTCAGTCTAGGCTATTATTGAAGTAGCTCCTCAGACCATGCGGCCACCGAAACTGTTTTCAATTTTATTATTTTTAAAATTCTTTATTGAATATAGTTTTTTTTTTTTACTTTCCCATTTTTTTTATGCATTTCTATTTTCATACAGTTACAAAAAGGTTCACTTTTGAAAAAAATTTCGTGGCACACCGCTTGGAAACCAATTTCTATAGTAGATTATATTTAAATGATCATCTAAACTCGATTTTAACTGCCATCTATTCAAAAAATAAGTTTTCATGCGCAAACTACTTCACTTAAAGTTCACCATGAACGAATTAAATGTCCATCAATAATAATTTTACAACTAGTATTTTTAGCAAGCTATTTTTCATGTCTGTGAATTGAATTTTTTTTATATACTCTTGGTTCTATGCGGCTTTCGTCACAAAGAATTGTTTTTGTTTTTAAGCCACAGTTTTTTGTGATTCTTTGCTAACGAACGATTGTTCTGAAGGTTTTTGTTGATGAATACGGAAGTCTTGAATTGAGTACATTCACATGAGCTTTAGTTTACTGTTGCTTTAGCCGTTTAGCGTTTCCGCTGGTCAAGATTAAGGTTTAACTCTCTTATCATATTATTTTTATTAAATAAAATACAGTTGTGACGTTTTACTATCCTCTTTCTATGCTAAAATGGGTACCCTTTTTCCAAAAATGACACTCCCTATCCCTATCCTTTGGATTGAGCCGATTATAATCTTGGTAGGTACTGATACTTATTTATTCTATGGCGTTATGAACTCGAAGTTCAATGCCATGCTAACAAAAATATTTCACATATCCCTACCTTGAGATAGTTCTATCCAATCCACCTCATTACACCTATCCCTATCTTGAGCTAATTCTATCAAATCCACCTCATAACACACTATTCCTATCTTGAGCTAGTTCTATCCAGTCCACCTCATTACACCCTATCCCTATCTTGAGCGAGTTCTATCTAGTCAACCTCGCTACATCCTATCTCTATCTTGAGCTAGTTCTATCCAGTCCACCTCATTACACCCTATCCCTATCTTGAGCTAGTTCTATCTAGTCAACCTCACTACATCCTATCTCGATCTTAAGCTAGTTATATCCAGTCCCCTTCATTACACACTATCCCTATCTTGAGCTAGTTCTATCTAGTCAACCTCACTACATCCTATCTCTATCTTAAGCTAGTTATATCCAGCCCACGTCATTACACATTATCTTTATCTAGTTCTATCCGGTCCCCTTCATTACACTCTATCCCTATCTTGAGCTAGTTTTATCCAGTCCACCTCATTACACCCTATCCCTATCTTGAGCTAGTTTTATCCAATCCACCTCACTACACTCTATCCCTATCTTGAGATAGTTCTATCCAGTCCCCCTCATTACACTCTATCCCTATCTTGAACTAGTTCTATCCAGTCCCCTTCATTACACTCTATCCCTATCTTGAACTAGTTCTATCCAATCCCCTTCATTACACCCCATCTCTTTCAACTCCATTCTAATGGTATACTCCCATCTGTGTATAGTTCTTCTCACTGGTCTCTTCTCATTGGGTTTGCCGGTCAATACCCTGAACAAGGTTCTAGAATCACCCATTCTCGCTCCATATCCTGCCCACTGTAATATACGAGACTTGATTATCCCAACAATTTCTGGTAGCGAGTAAAGGATAAACGTTCTGAGGGATAATATTATGATGATGATGCTAATAAAAGTGTAACATAAATCAATAATTTTCTTATTGTATCTTCTATTGTGATTTGCCAAAAATAAAATGGTAAATTTACCCTGAAACTATTCCTTCCCAAGGAGCGCAGCAATTGATCAAACGCGTCATTTTCACGCGCACCGTTTCGCACGGTTTAATGTGAACGTATTCTCCTTGAAAGAACAACCATTTCATTTGTTCAGGACAAGTTAATCTCTCGTATTGCTCCAAGCGGCGGTGATTGTTGTGATTGGCGCTTCTCTGCTATTCCTTCCAGCAACCGATCAAATTTACCGACCTCATCATTTTGCTCTCTTTTTTCTCTCTTTTTTTTTTCTTTTTCTAGTTGGGGGACCTGTACTCTTAATTAGTTCGCCTCCCGTCCGGAAAGATTTAATGCAGTAAAATTACAGTTATTAAAGCAGCTTGTTTTTCGGCGATGTCTTAAGGTGGGATGAAAGAAAAGTGAGTTATAAAGTCAATATCATTGCAATTTTTACTAAAATATTTTGTTTTGACCAAGATAAATAAAATGTTGCTTCAGTAGGCCTATATACGTTCAGTTTAATTTTATGCCCGCAATAATCTCTTAAAGTTTTTGAATAATTGTCACGAACATTTGATCAGAAACTTTTTAAACAAAGAGAAAAAAATCATATTAAAATAAATCAACGCCACTGACGGTTTATAAAAAACGATTGAGGTAGCTATGTGTAGAAAAATTATCAGACACCTTAGCTCAGTCGGTAGCCTGTCTGCCTACTGAGCTAAGAGTCCCGGATTCGATTCCCAACGTGGCCGAAAAATGTATCGCTGGCGAAATGTGGGTTTGCCCTTTCACAGTGATGAATTAATAGCTGGGGACTGGATTTTGTGCCCGTCCTAGTCTTAAGTTAGATCATAAGGCATATGAAGCTACGATAGGCCTAGCAAGCCGGTAGGGGGAAATATATGGCTTGAATAAAAAATCGAACCAGGCCACAGGCTGGAAACATTAATAGATGTAAAAAAAAAGTCTAAAAAATTAAACTAAACACAACTACTGAAGTAATATGTTTTTAATTTTGGCCCGAATATGATTTTGTGTATAACATGAATAAATACCAACTTTATCTTGCGTTCCCCATCTCCCCACCTTAAGTAAGTCTGCGAGTGGAAAGGACAATCATTTTGAGAAGCTTGAACAAAAGCTTTATTTTTGAAAAAAATGTAGAAGTAGTTCGTTATTTCGGAATTTTGTCTACGCTGAAATGAAAGTAAATGGTATCAACATGTCTATACAGTATTCAAATCCTCAATATTTAAGGCCCTTGGCCCTGTCGAGTGCAAGTCTAAAACCTATTTTGTGGGATGGTGGGCGGGAGGGTGAAAGGAATGGCGTGGCTTTCCAACCGACCAAAGTATCCTTCCGCGCCAACAAAAACAGATGGATCACGGAAACCGTAGGTGGTGCTAGCTACCGGACAGATCTTTCGGAAAAATCATACGTTTTAAAATATCAGTTTTCTCGAGAACGAGTGAAATTTTTATGTTAATATTTTCAACACCCCCTCTAAGATAATGTATCGATGTTTATTAATTGTTAATGTATCCATGTGTATTAATTGTTAAATTTTCTTATTTTTTGTTATGAAGCTGGCAGCTTTTTATTGAAAATGTCAATTTTATCGATATTTGATCACTGTTAAAATTTTAGACAAGGTGTGTATATAAAAAATATTACTTTACATGCTTCTATTCTTGAACAAATCATTTCCGAAACGAAAGTTGCAAAAAAATAAAAATTCTTGAAGATAACCGTTTGTTCCCATGGCTCTGCATTTCCACACTAAATGAAAAGGAGCAATCGCCTTAAACTATATAATTTAAAAATAATTAATCGAAAGGTCAAACTAGCTCATTTTCAATGTTATGAAATAACACATTTCTTGGCTTTATAGCTCTTTATTTTGGCTACTTAAAAAATGTGTAATGGGTTAAAAAAAATTAACAAATTTTGGGAACAGGTCGAAATTTTTAAGAGAGCTAAAAATATATTTTGGAAGTAGGTAAAAAGTTTGGGGCTTGGTCCAGCACTTTTAATGGTAAACTAAAAATAAATTTTAGAAATTGTTATTAAAAATCTTGAATAGGCTGAAAAGCATTTTGAGGATAGGTTAAAATTTTGTTAGGTATGTTAAAAACACATTTTGGAGTATAATAAAAATTAATTTGAGAGTAGATTTATAATAAATTGTAGGGGTAGGTTAAAAACACATTTATGAGACAGGTTCAAACTTTAGTAGTCGGTCTAAACAATTTAAATGGTGGGCTAAACATACATACATTTTGGGAATACATTAAAAATTAATTTTGGAATGGAAAAACATTTTGGGAGTGGGTTAAAACTATAATTTTTTCCCCAGCATTCCAAAGGAGAACTAAATTCTACACGCAGTTCTCAATGGGCGTTCCATGAAACTGATCTCGAGATCGATTGATCTAAAATAAAGCTCTTACAACTTATTTATGCGATACCGTTGGAGTGATTTACTCAGAAAACGATAAAAGATGATTGGGTTTAATTTCCGAACTGAAATTAATTAGACACACCGTTGAATTAATCGGTGAAGCATGACTTCGGTGGAAACGATCGCTAATGATTCCCGGAATCTTCGACTTATACCAGACGGCGCGCGGGCCATCGTGAGTGAGCACTTTTACCAACATTCCTCGCTTAAATATCCTATCGTATACTGGTTCTTGGTAAGTTAGACAGCCTTTTCACGTAAACGAGGTTAAAGCTTGTTTCACACGTTCGTCGAAAAACCAGAGCAAAGCGGAAACGCGATCAAAAGGGACCAGCTATAAACCAATCACAAGATTTCAGACTCATCATCGTTGTCCGCTCGGTATGACTTGAAATAACTTCAGCTTTTCTTTTTCTGCGCGACAACATCAGATTATGGAGGCCTAGTCAAATTTACAAACCAACCCACTCAAGCATACGCCTATAGTGAGAAACACAGGCAGACAGCTGCATCTACTGTTGTGAAATTATTTGAAATAACTTGTTAAATGGGAAGTGCTTGTGTCGTGATGTGAGGTGGTGTAACATTGTGGCAATTAGGAGTCCTTGTGATATCAGTTAAGGTGGAGATGTAGGAAACGCGAGCTAAGGACAATGTTTTTGCAGTTTTTAAAGCAAAACTTTTTTGGCCCAAATAAATTAAATATTTCTCCAGTAGAAAGATAGTTTAATTTTCTTCACACGGTGACCTCAACCGTTATTAAATATACGTCATGAGAATAGCGGCATTAGATGAGAAACTTTTTAAACGAACTTAATGTTGTCATTAATTTCCAGAACATCCTTGAAAGATATTCAACAATTGTTGATATCACCATGTGAAGAAAATTAAACTCTATTTTTCTACTGGAGAAATATTTTATTTATTTTGATCAATAAAAATGTTTAAAAACTGCAAAAACACTCTCACCCCAACCACCTTAGTACAGGACCACAAGGTTTGACCATAAGGTAAAAAATCTGCCCCCACGAATAGTATAATTTTCAGTTCAAACAGCCGGGTACTAATATCAAATAATGGTGTCATTTACTAATGACACCAAGGTCTTAAAGGTGATTCTGTTACTATCGATCATTTTTTTCCCCCCTCCGCCTTACCAGAGTCAATGTTTCAATCAGGAGCTATTAACTATTTGTCAAAATTGAGATAGTTCCTAGAACAAAGATGTTTGAGATTTATGAACAAAGCGCTCGCTGGTAATTTACTTGTAAATGAAAGGTAAAAAAAAAAGTTCACATTTATATATTTTCTGCCCTCATACGAACGGATATGAACCCGATATCTTCAGATCAATAAAAGATATCGGAGGTTGGCTAATCTCTTTTGAATTTTTGACCCGTTGATCCCATAACCCAGAGAGAAATAATATCTCTAGTGTTGTCCTACTTCTATGTTGTTACATATGTGTTTTTTTTATAATAGCCGTAAAGACTTTTAATGAACTAAAAATTATCAGAAATATTACCTAAGAAATAACCTAATAATTCTATACAAATATTTCAAATTCACCAAAAAAAAAATCCATAAAAATATGAACAAAAACTCGTAATGAATTCACAAGACTAACGTAATACCACACGTTACAAATGGAAAATAAAAAATATATATGCAATAAAGAAAAACCCTTAGCAACCAAACTCTTATATTTTGCTATTTAATATTGATTTACAAATATATGCTTCAGAAATAATAGCTACCCCATTTCCAACGCAACCCTCTCCAGACTAGTTGCAGTGTCTCACAAGAAATGTGTATTTTACAACCAGACAATAAAATAGGATACTAAGTTCATCAACTACATTATCTGCTCATCCAGACAACTGTGATGTGAGAACGTTTATGTTTGAATGACCTACCTATGCATTTATGAAATATCGATAGTATTTAATATACATTTATTCAACATAAATGCCTAAAAAGACTCGTAACAAGAAAATACTAACTAAAAATCCAAAATGACGAATTATGATCAAAGGATGACATAAAAAAAAACGTGTCCACAATCAAGGCATCTTAAACATCATTGAATCAAATAACCAAAGCTATTATTTATGCTTTTAGTGAGGATTATTCCATTTAGATATCATATTCTGAAAATTGAAACATGACAGCTGAATACAGGTTCGATTCCCGTGTCCAGGTGTCATTTTTCAAATTTCAGAATTAAACATCATTTATATTATAAAAAAAATGAAATTATAATCCGGACTCTAAAAAATACGTTGTTTGTAATTGTTTTGGTCGTTAATGTGTTTTTTTGTTACCCCCCCCCCCCCCCCCCCCCCTACACTTTTTTTTTTTTCCCTCCCCCCCCCCTCTC
>CABFWO010000016.1:9808-75867 GCA_902155825.1 Timema genevievae
GTGTGTGTGTGTGTGTGTGTGTGTGCAACAGTGTATACAAATGTTTTGTTTGCTGTCCATCTTGTCAAAGCTTTGCACGTTGGTGTCCGTGTTTTTCAGGTGTCTGACACTGTTGTCGAACCATACAACGCGACACTCTCCGTCCACCAACTGGTCGAGAACACAGACGAGACATTTTGTATCGATAACGAGGCGCTCTACGACATCTGCTTCCGCACGCTCAAGCTGACCTCGCCCACGTATGGTGACCTCAACCACCTCGTCTCGGTAAATACTAGCCTTGCCCACTGTCGCAGGGTACTATCCATGTGCACTGTTCCAGGTGTCTGAGGTGGTTTTGGAGCCTTACAACGCCACACTGTCTGTTCACCAGCTTGTGGAAAATGGAGACTTGAGCTTTTGTATCGATAACGAAGCGCTATACGACATCTGCTTCAGGACGTTGAAATTGACCAGTCCTAGCTATGGAGATTTGAACAATTTGGTGTCAGTGAGTATGTATGTAATTAATAGGGCAATCAGGATGAGTAAGTAATTGTTTGTATTAATTACAGATACATCTATTCAACTTTAAACGGATATGATTAAGAATCAAGAAAACACGATAAGCATAGAAAATCAACTTCCCTACACGTTCTTCTTCTACTTAAATTCTGATTTTTGTCTCACTATGCCTTGAATTATGCACTTCGGTGGTTGAATCGACTTTCAATAGACTAAACTTCCAATGACAGAGAATATTAAAGCTTGAATCTCGGTGAGGTGTAATGAGGGTAGTTTTCCCCAAATTATTTTCTACTCTCCTTCCACACAAATGTGGTTACACCTCCTCTGAATTCAACCTTCCCCATCCCTAGCACACTAGGGTAATAAAGATTACGTGGACATATAGCTCAGAAGGGTAGTAAGACACAGTGATAAAAAAAATTGTGTATTGCTATAGAAAATAAATCTTAGCTAAACAAAGACATTTTTCGATAAAATGTGAATTTATATTTACTATTTAATAAGCACTATAACAGCTTTCTAGAGGGGGTAGGGGGGGAATCGGTCATATTTTGAAGACTTTTTTAATTCTCCTAATCTTTAATGAAATTATATTTGGATGCTTGAATCTCGAATTCCCCTAAGGATTCAAGGACTTGAAAGTATTGAAGGACCCATCTATTATATTGATTTAACCATACAAATGTGTAGAATAATTCAAACGGTTGTTATAGCTATTTTAAAATAGCTATAAGTTTTGAAATTATTTAAAAGCCTTTCATTTTGTTCATTAATAAAATAGTAAGCGATTACTTTGTTTAAGTGGAAGGCGGTTGTGCACTTTAGTTACTGATTTTACTTTGTCAGTTCCTGGTGTAGTGATACACTGACAGGTACATTGCACTTTTCATAGGAAGGAAATCTAGGAACGTAATTAGATCTACTTTTACCTATTCATAACTCAGGTCATGTGATCTGCAGCTGTTACTTTTGATTGATAGTATCAATAAATACTTATAAAATAACAATAATAATATTGTAAAACGCTATTAATTTTGGCTGTAAAAAACATGTTTTCTTATATCAAAGGTCTCTCCTATTAAATTTAGACTGTAATTTGCAATATATTGATTCTTAGCTATAATGTGGTGGATTGTTAAGTTATATCAAGCTAAAATGAATACTCTGTTGTTGTTTTTTTCAGGTGACGATGTCTGGAGTGACAACGTGTCTCAGGTTTCCTGGTCAACTCAATGCTGACCTCCGCAAATTGGCCGTCAATATGGTACCCTTCCCTCGCCTGCACTTTTTCATGCCTGGTTTCGCCCCTCTAACAGCGAGAGGTAGTCAGCAATATCGAGCACTCACAGTACCTGAGCTTACGCAACAGGTGAATGAATACCTTGTGGAACATCTTAAAAATAGTCGTTGAACAGAAATGGTGGTTTTATCTAGAGATGAGTTGAATCCACTATTTTACTAATCAAAATCTCGAATCCCAATCTTCATTTTACTTTTGAATCTCCAATTTGAATCTTGTGAAAAAATTTATCAACATAAGAAAAAATAGGAATATTACGTGATAATAGAAAATAAAAATAGCAACTAAATTTTAATATTTTTTGCTAAAATACATTTACTATGACATTCATACACTCGATTAACTGTTAAATCAATGGTCTGGTTAAGTTTTTCCTATAATTGTTGGGGCTGAACCATCATTAAGCAATATTACAGCTCTAAAATAAATTTTGGTTCAAACTTTCAAGTTTTAACCTTGAGCAGAAATGTTTGGCAGCAGATAGCCGAGTGAAAGAGAGAGAGAGATAGTTTTTCCCAAATAAGAACTTTGTTTTTCCTGTTGCTTAGATATTACTCAATCAGAACAAGGGGAAAAAACATTTATTTTATATTATTCTTTTTATATTTTTAATGAATTAGGATTTATGCCAATCCAACAGATCCTAATAAGCAACCTTTGATATTCTGCTGGCGAAAAAAAGGCTTTTTTTACTTTGCTTATACATATATGCATCAGAAACATGGACATTGAATGTAAGAGAGACAAGGAAAGTGGAGGTCATGGGAATTAAGTTTGTGAGGCTCATGTTAGCGGTCACAAGGCGAAACAAAATTAAAAAATGAGGCTATCGGAGAAAGAGTGGGGGTACATGAGATAATAGAGGAAGTAAGACTGAGGTGGTATGGGCATGTAATGAGGCTGGGAAAAGAGGATGCCATAAGCTGGAAACAGATGATTTATTATTATTATTATTATTATTATTATTATTATTATTATTATTATTATTATTATTATTATTATTATTATTATTATTAATAATCAGATTTAGCACGCATATCCATTGGGTTTCTTTGTTTAGATGTTTGATGCCAAGAATATGATGACAGCGTGTGACCCTAGGCACGGTCGATACCTCACCGTTGCGGCCATCTTTAGGGGCATGATGTCCATGAAGGAGGTAGACGAGCAAATGCTGAACGTTCAGAACAAAAACTCCAGGTATGTTATACCAGTGCTGCTATTTCTACTGCAAGTTTGTCTTTTATAATTTTAAGTCACAAGGACTAGATTATTGGTAAAGAGCAGGCGGGATAGCCAGTCCACTAAACCAGGAATAACTGGACTAGAAATGAGAGATCTGCGAAGCAGGTTTTTTGTGTTTGAATCGTACCCAATCTTATTCGTAAAATTTGAATAACTATTGAAAAAAATAATATTCTAGTTAAATTTGCTAACGTTATGATGTTTTTTAAAAAAAGTTACATATCAAAAAAAAACGGAGGGATAGCCAGCACACTTACCTTGGTGATACTGGAGTAGAAATTGTTTAGATAGAACACTAAAAAAAACTCACACATTTTTAAGAACAAGTTTTCACTGTCACAGACAGCTTCATCAGGTCAAGAGAGTAGACTGATGCTCTTGGTTGAACTGCAAGGTTGACTGCCCACAGCCAACTGTTTTTCATTTATAATATCACTGTATAAATGGCAGCACTTTGAATAAATAGATAGATAAATAGAAAAACTAAAAATTGTGTTATATAATGTATTATTATTGTGACATTGAATGTAATAATAAGTGTGCTGGTAGGAAGGAGAGGAATTACCTAAGGTTGAGGTTAGGGGCTTGTCTGGATTTGATGATATATTGATGGGCCAATTCCTATATCCTTAGTTGTGAAGGGTTGCATATTTCTTTGTTCAGGGATTTGACAACCTTGGTTGTGTAACAGTGATAAAAGTTCCTAAACAAAGAAATATGCAACCCTTGACAACTAAGGATATGGAAACTGGTCCATCAATATATTATCAAATCCAGACAAGCCCCTAACCTCAACCTTAGGTGATTCCTCTCCTTCCTACCAGTACACTTATTATTACATTCAATGTCACAATAATAATATATTATATAAAACACAATTTTTAGTTTTTCTATTTATCTATCTATTTATTCAAAGTGCTGCCATTTATACAGTGATATTATAAATGAAAAACAGTTGGCTGTGGGTAGTCAACCTTGCAGTTCAACCAAGAGCATCAGCACACTTATTATTACATTCAATGTCTCAATAATAATACATTATATAAAACAATTTTTATTTTATCTATCTATTCAAAGTGCTGCCATCTATACATTGATATCATAAATGAAAAACAGTCAGCTGTGGACAGTCAACCTTGCAGTTCAACCAAGAGCATCAGTCTACTCTCTTGACCTGCTGAAGCTGTCTGTGACAGTGAAAGCTTGTCCTTAAAAATGTGTTTGTGTGTTTTTTAGTGTTCTATCCAAACAATTTCTACTCCAGTATCACCAACGTAAGTGTGCTGGCTATCCCTCCTAATTTAAACCATGATTTAGCCTAGTGCTCTATCCAAATAACCATATCATAAAAAACAAAATATATATATGTATATATAAATTTCCATTATTATGAAATTATTTAGACATTGTTCTCATTATTAAGACACAAACTTATTCGTAAGTTTGCAAGTAAGTTATACCTTTGTATTCACAGTAATTAATGTTACATTTAAAGGACTATATGATTCTATTTTATGTTGCAGCTACTTTGTTGAATGGATCCCTAACAATGTGAAGGTGGCAGTATGTGACATTCCACCCCGTGGTCTGAAGATGTCCGCTACATTCATTGGTAACACTACAGCCATCCAGGAGATCTTCAAGCGGATATCTGAGCAGTTCACTGCTATGTTCCGACGTAAAGCCTTTCTTCACTGGTACACTGGCGAGGGTATGGATGAGATGGAGTTCACCGAGGCAGAGTCAAACATGAACGATCTTGTATCAGAATACCAGCAATATCAAGTTAGTAATAAATTTCAAATCTGAAGCTGAATACTTATAAGATTCATTTTCGATTCGAAACTCTGAATTTTAATTTTGAAAGATTTGTATCAAATTCTAAATTTCAAATCCATATAGATCCCAGATTTGGATTCAATGCAATTTAATTACATATTCTAATCCAAAAGTCAAACATTTACATAATTTATGTTTTTAAAGATGTTAACATAGTCGTTCTTTGAATTGATCATAGAAACTAATGAAACTTGTAATATTGCAAAACTAATAATTATTTGGACACTGTTAATTGACCTTATTATTTTATTCAAGTAATTAGAAATGCATATAAATTAGCCCCATTAAATTTATATTTGATATAATTTTATCATCAAATATTAGGATTATATTTGATTCAAAATATTTGCATTGTGAGGTATTATATTTGGATTTATCAAAGTTGGTAAGCAAAGATTTGGATTTGATTCAAAATTGACAATCTTGGGTTTGCAGATGTTTAGTAAATAATAGAGATGTGTGAGACTCAAGAATATCTTGATTGAGGTGAGAAGAAAATATCTCAACGTTGTCTCAAAAGCTAAAAATGTATCTAGGAAATTTGAAAAATTTGAAATAAATGACAAAGCAAATCATTGCTCCAAGATATTTATATATAAGCTAAACTGAGTATTTCTAATCATACCGTAAATATCTAAAAATATCCCAAACACAGACACTAAGCAATGTTTTGGCTATAAAATATTTGCTCAATGTTGAATTTGAATTACAGTGGAGGCAGGCAGTCCACACATTCACCTGCAACTATCACTATTTTATTAATTGCTTTTAAAATGTATATGTGTTAAAAGAGTTTGAAAGCAAGCACCAGGCCAAATGTTGAAGGAACTTAACATTTATCACTCTCTAAACTATATATTTACTTTGGTAAACTTAATTTACATTTTTGTTCTTTCAAAGGAAGTTTTTTCACCTCATTCACCCATCTCTATTTTTTCATATTCTCGTCTTGATATAGTCTTGAATTGAAAAAGTGGTTCCCATACATTCCTAATAAATACCATTACTCTCTCTACTAACAAGGATATTTACTATTCAAAACCTGAAAACACATTCTGTTTGATTTAATTTACTTTTTTTTGTTGAAAAATTATCACAAAAATTCAGATTTTGAAATAATTTAATATACATATAAATCTCCATTAACAGAAACCTCTGAATAGTGGATTCTTTCCAACAGACTTTCTCAATAATAGAAACACACTTCTAAAGATGCATATATGTGTATAATAATATCTAAACAGCAGACAGAAGTTGAAATCACCAGTACATATTCACTATTTTACTTTGGTAATGTCAGGGACACGTCAGGAAAGGGAAAGTTTATAAAATAGCCTACATAGTAATGACTGTTACTTCAAGGTCATACCTCCCTCCTTAACAGAACCATTAGTGGGGGGAGGGAATATGTCTGCGCGCACATAGTACAGAAGGCCTACTGTTTACATTTCATGAAAAAAATTGTATCATGCAATCTGTACAGTAAGCTACCTACAACATTTATTAATTAGTTATAATTATCCTGCATACATTACTGCGCAGTGCAGTAATTAGTTTGTTAAAGTTAATATTCACAGTATATAAGTTAATAATAGGGATTAAACTGTGTTCAAGAACAGTGTTGCCAATGACCATATAAGTATTGTAGCTAGATTAGTACCAGAAAGCCGCTAGATTGTCGCTAAATGAAAAATTAATTCAGATTTGTCACCAAACCAAAAATGCATACATTAATCTGAACTGAATATAAGAAACATCAGTGGACTGAGGTGATCCCTGGATCCAGAACGATGTCATTGTGATTTGTAAATGAGAGCTAGATAGTTTAGAGCTCTTCTCTAGACAAAATCAGTACGGTAGCTTGAAAATCAAAATTCTATAGCATTAAAATTTAAAATTATGAACATGCAGTTAAGGAAAGTTGCCAGGCGCTAAAAGTGAAAATTAGTCCTTTCAGACCTGTAAAAGTCACTAGGCTCAATGACATATTCGCTAAATACTTTTCAAAAAGAATGATTAAGAATTTTTTTTATGTGTTTCAAAATAACTGACACCCTTACTAACAAACTTATTTTGATCCCAGAAGGTGTCTGCTATAAAGAGATTTCACTGTACTTGTACAAGTTATATATTTGAAATCAAACAAACAGAAATAATTGAGGTACTCATGCTATAAAATAATATCTTAATATTGAATCAAATTGTTTAAACTTTGTTCACAATCAAATAAAAAATTCTATGAGTACTAAATATCTTGAGTTTTGTAAAAAATTGTTCAGTTTGAACCACACCAAAACTCCACTTGAGCACCCACAGACCCCTACATATTTTAATGCTACAGATATACTTTAAAGTTGTTTTTTGTAACCATTCAATAACCACAATTTTAATTTTTCAGGAGGCAACGGCAGATGATGACGTAGAGTTTGAAGATGAGGAAGAGATAGTAGAAGAGACAGAATGATAACCACCAAAACTCTACTGCATTTACCCCGTCTTCCACAACTCACGAGCATTTCCATTATCCATCAAAATTAAACTTTTACAACAAATAAATAATATTTTAATTGATTTAAATCTTATTTCTCAACCCCTTACCACCTTTTCTTACCTTATTGTATTTTGTGAAAATGCCTGGGCTTGTTATACATTGCACAGGTCTTTGGGAAAAGTATGAAATTAAAATTGAGGAGCCCTCTTGATTGTCACATGAAAATAAACAAAATAATAGACAAATTGTACAAATCGTTTTGCAAATGAGAGAGCAGATGAGGCAGGGCAGAGATGATAACCAGGGCAGTATGCCAAGCCTTCGACTCCGATTCTATTTTTCTGGTGTCCGACTCGGACTCCTTCAGAAATGGTTAAAATAGTTACTAATAAAAATTTTACTTTAGTAAAATTCTCCAATACAATTTATGGGAAGCTTCTTTGACATAGTGAATTACATTTGTCAAGCCAAATTACAAATATTGGTCTTAAATAATTTTTAAAAAATATGAAATTAAAATAATATATTTAGCATACATTGTTATGATATAAGTTTTTAGTTTTAGTCGGTACATTTTTACATCAGCAAAAATTGCTTCCTACTCCACAACTCAGGCTCCAGACCGTTGTCGTAAAGCAAATCATGACCTTTTTTACTTCTCAATACATACACTGTACTGTGATCGTCATAGATGTGCATAACTGATGTAATTAAAGCATTGATAATTATTAAAGTAAACCATTAGAACGTCTATAACTCACTAAATCACAGAACTTAACATGGAAATAAAGGCTGCTCAAAAACAAAATATTTGGGAACATATTTAGCCTAAAAAGGGATGAAGATGATGATTACATAATGTTTAATTACATATCTTGTACTTATCACCAGTCAGGGTAATAAATTTAAAAGGCTATAGTGGGTGGGAAATGTAATTGTGAACAAAAGAAACTAGAACTGTGTTCAAGGTATCTACTTTCAAACCTAACAAGAAGACCTAGCCAAATGGGAGGGTAACATGAGAATCGACCTGAAAAAGATAGTGTAGTGAAGTGGACTGGACTGGATAGAATTAGCTCAAGTAAGGATGCCAATGAACTTATGATTTCCTAATAGCTAAGAGTAAGAAAGTAGGTAAGCTATCTCATACTAATTTCATAATATTGAAAATAAACTAATTATAACTTCTTACTCTTAGCTATTAGGAAATCAAAAGTTCATTGCTTAAAGCACAGCAGGAGAAAAGACATGAAATTTATGCACTAAATTAAACCTAATACATATTCCGATAAAATTAAATCTCTCTTACTACTGTGTACATGAAAGGTTATTTTCTCTAAATGAAAGCTAAATATTCCAAATACAAAAACATACCCTATATTTTACTATGAAAGGTTGAGGTCTTATATAATATACAATACAGTGTAACTGGTCAAGGTGTGGTTGCTTCATTTCAGTAAATGGGAGTGTAAAGTCTGTTCAGCGTAGGAATTGTTTTCTGAAAGGCCTTTTTCCCTACCAGAAAGCTATTATATAGTAGGATGTTGGTAGGAAAAAAGACCTCTCAGAGAGTAATTCCTACCGTGGAGTATAGATACAAGCGCTTAAATAATTCTTTTGGATTTGAGGGCAAGCTGGGGGTC
Organism: Timema genevievae; assembly: GCA_902155825.1. Classification (NCBI taxonomy): domain Eukaryota; kingdom Metazoa; phylum Arthropoda; class Insecta; order Phasmatodea; family Timematidae; genus Timema; species Timema genevievae. The sequence goes on from CABFWO010000016.1 coordinate 18,834, forward strand.
TATAAATACACCTGTGATCTTTTCAATAATGATGCTTTAGAAAGCCTCTAGTTCGTTGGTTACTAAACTGAGGGTTGTGAAAAGTTTTTAAAATATGACTATTGAAATAAATAATTGTATTAAAAAAATACTGCAGTCCTTATTTCAAATAAAACTAGGCGAGTCTAGAAAGTTTTGTCATTTTAAAAATTGGATATAGTTTCTCAAAAGTTTGGGAAGCACTTTTCTAGATGGATTACAAAGAAAGTAATCTGTTGCAGTAAATATAGATTTGATATATTTTTTTAAATTCTATTTTATTTGAGAGGTATTTTCTCCTTTTTTTTGAACTGACTATATCAGCACACGACTTATAAACTAACTTAAATCTAGAACAGACAATAGCCAACCCCCTAATGTTAATTCATCACTATGAAAGGGGAAAACCACATATCAATATCTTTTTTTGGCCATGCAGGCACTAAACCTGGGTTTGATTAAAGATCAAATTAAACATTTAAATGTTAAAGATATTTGCTTAAATTACTAAAGCTTAAATTTATTCTATGAAGATATCTTTACAACAAGAATGAACCTAGTGTGCTGATGGTGAAATTAATGTCAGGAATAAGATTGAGGCATAAAGTGGCAAGCCAGCAACCTTCTTGCTTGAAGAATTGCAACCGTCTTTGTTGCAGTATCCGCAGAAGTCATACTTTGCATCTTTTTCCTCACATGGAAACTCGTCAGCTCCGATACACATTCGCTCTATCAGACCTACAAACACAGTTGCAGGATATGGGTATAAGCTGTTCCTCAAGACTTGGCAGAATTATGTTAAGAGTAAAGATGTGTGAAATAGTTAAAGTGATATAGGTCTAAATATAATCAGTAAAAAAAAAATGAGAATATTAACATTTGTATAATTGTACTAATTTTCATTTAATCAGAAATAAATAGCATATATACGTTTTAAAACAATTATAGGAGTAAAAAGACATTAGCTTTAGTATTTGGGGAAAATAGTATTTAGGCAATACCTCTTGTTGTGTTTTATTTTCCTAATACTTCTTAGAAGAATTGTCCCGTTTCTTAGACAGAAATTCTACCTATCAGAGCCAATCTATGATACAATGTATGGACTATTTTGAACTAAACCATATAGTACAATCTGGCAGAGCCATCTATGATCCAATGTATGGACTACTTTGAACTAAACCAAAGTACATAGATTATTTAACAGATGTCTCTGTGTGTAATATTTTGTGTCTTCGAACTGGACAAATCTGTTAAGAAGTATCAGGAGAATAAAACATTGCAAGAGGTGTTATTACATTAACATTTAGTTTATTCTGCAAGGAGAGCGACGTTCGTTACGAAGTATAAGTAGAGACAGAAACCCCAAGAATTATTATTTTAAAATAAAGGACAACAAAATAACACGTTTATTTTGAGTTGATATTTACTACATTTTGAAATTATTAAATATCAAAATTAACTTTGTTTTTGTTCAAATCTTTGTATATATACTTTATTTTAAAAAAAACATTAATATGCTACAAAAAAAGTAATAATTCCTATTAAATTGGTCACTATAAGATTATTGAATTATTTAATATATTAATGTCTGAAAATATAATAAATGCACATTTACTTATTCCTTGTTAGCCTCTATTACAATAAAATGTCCTAAAACACCCAACAGGCATGTATTGGATCTAATTCAATGTGCTTTCACCGTCCGCCATTAAATCAAATTATTAAATTAAATTGGTAAGACCTCAAGGAGATCAGTCTTTTAGTTGTTAACTTATAAATAATTAGTTTTTAACATTGATATTACAATTGTAAAATATTGTAATGTAAGCTTAAATTGTACCTAATAAACTTCAAACTTGTAAAATCGTCATTGTAATGAGTTCGTAACTAAAAGTGTGTATTTAATGAACAAAAGTAATGATAATTTGTTACTACTTGTTTATGTAATACATACATAACTAAATTAATTTATGTGCTGTACGAACCGTAAACAGATTTAAATTTGAGATGGAAGAGGTGCTCATTGATTGGAACGTTAGTTCTCGTTTGTGTTTTATTCATGATGTTTTATTACAATTTCAAAAGTGAATTTTAAATATGTTAAATTTAATCAATAATGCATAATACACATTTGGTATAAGTAACTTAAAATCTATAGACGCATTAAATGTAAAAAACCTAACATTAAAAAACATTACATCATTCTCAATTTTGTTACTTATATTTACTATTATTAGGGTTTGAATCCCAAAAGCAAAATTGATATTTAAAACCTAAACATAAAAATATTTAATATTGGTTTAATCGGTTGGCCTCCATAATGATTTATGATCAGTAAAAAATAAATTGCAATCATAACCATTTTGTATTTAACTACTTTGGTTTTTATCAGATTTAAATCAAATATTGACTTTTAAAATCTTTTATGAGCATAAATAAACAAAACCTTTATTATTGGGGTGATATTTTATTTCTGTAATACCTCTTTTTGTGTTTTACTTTCCTAATACTTCATAAAAGATCCGTCTTGTTTTGAAAGAGAAATCTCGTATTACCTCGCAGAGTCATCTAAACCAAATAGTACATAGCCTATTTAAAAGATGGCTCTGTCTGTAATATTCTGTTTTGCGACTAGAAATCGGACAAATCTGTTAAGAACTACCAAGAGAACAAGACATATCAAGAGGTATTATTTTAAATATTATTTACATTAACATTGATTATGAAATGATGGCTTAAGTCCGTTACCGAGTATAAGGAGAGTAAGAAGTACCAAGAAGTATTATTTTCTAATAAAGGACATTAAAATAGCGTATTTATTTTAAGTTGATATTTACTAACTTTTGTAATTAATGGGCTGGTTACTAAAAAAATTAGTATACTCATGCTGATAATTTGTTATTACTTGTTTGAGTAATAGATACCTAACTAAATATGTGATTTACGGACTCACCATAAACAAATTTAAATTATATAACCTATAGACAGCTCTTTAATGATGGGAACAGTTAAAGGTGATTCAGATAATTGAAATGAGCATTTAATTTATCTAGTTCAATAGTTCTTGAACTACATCTCATAGTTAATTCAGTTTGTAAACCACATCCTGCAGTTTCTATTTAGATTAGATCAGTTTGAGGAACATTTCAATTTGAACTATTAATTAACGAACTGCATATGCATATGTATCCGATTTGTAGGTTTTTTCCACCACTGTGTCCTTCTGCGTTATACTTATGTTTTATTACAATTTCGAAAGTGAATTTTAAGTAGGGTAAATGTAATTAATAACGCATAAGATACTGTACATTCATTGTAATGAATATAACATTTTAAAATATTAAACAATTTTTTTTTAGTTTGTACTATTATTAAGTTTAGAATTCTTAAAGAAAAATGAAGCTAAAAAAATATATATATATGTAAAATTTAATTTATAATTTAAGGTATTGTCAGTATTGGTAAGGTATTGTATTTAAGGTATGGTCAGTTAAAAAATAAATAAATTGAAAGCAATAACATTTTTGTATCTGTACTACTTTGGTTTTTATAAGAGATAAATAAACTATTGAGCCTATATTTTAAATTCTTATGAGCATAAATAAACTAATATTTCGGTGATATTTTATTTTTGCTATGCCTCCTGTTGTATTTTATTTTCCTAATACTTCTTAACAGATATAATCCTTTTTCTGACTTGTATATTAATAAAATTACTAGCAAAAATAAGCAAAGCTCGAACCCCTTTCCCCCCCTAAGGTGATTAGGTAATAATTAAACACCCCTTATTATGAAAAAGAAATTATGTTAACACCCTTACATTACCTTCCTTGATGCTTTTCAAACATTTGATAACACCCCCTGGTGGATACAGCCGATCAGCAGCTTTCATAGCTTCTCGGCAATTCATATAAAGGTCGGGGTCCTCATATATGCTAGACCCACAGGTTGTATGTTTGTAGCCAAAACAAACATAGCATTTAGTTACCTTGGAACCTGAATTGTCAGCAATGCATTTTTTTTTAAAAACTCAACCCAACAACATATTCTGCCCAATTAATTATTTTTTAGGTACTGGTATTTAAAGTACACTTTCTGAACGAAATAATTTTATCAGCACACAACATACATATAACCTTTCCAAAACAATGCGCTAATCCTGTGTTGAACTGGATTGCCAGTGATGAGCCGATAGTTGTTAGAATGCTGGTTGGTTGTACTAAGGGTAGTTTTTCCTAAATCGTTTCCCACGCTCCTTTCACATAAATGCAGGTACATTTACTCTAAAAGTTTAACTTCATTATTCCTTATTATAATTAATAAATGTGTACAACCTGAAAGGGTATTAAAACATGATTTAAAAAAAGAATAATTCTAGTCTAGGCACTACAACTCTACCATTAATTCAATAGTGGGAAAAGTGAAAATTCCGGTTTCACCAATGATAAATATTTTGGCCTTGTCAGGTATTGAACCAGTTATTCTTATCTAAGTAAACATACAAGCTACTGACTGAACTAAGGTCTAATACCTCCATTTGAATTGAATATATATTTATAATAATGTGTTTACAATACTTATAATTATGCATTTGAATATAAAATGCAAGATATTAGCACTTCAACATAAGTCTTGGATATTAATTATATTCCAGAAAATAAAATAGTGTGTAATGGCAAGTTTGAACATCTATAAGTTGTGATATAACACAAAGATGGTATTGGAAAGTACGTATACAAAATTTAGTAAACCATCTTTAAGATTATTTTGGTGGGTATTATTTACCCTGATTGGGTAAAGAAATTGCAATGGATTCAAAGTTCAACCACATGAACATTTTGAAATTTGTTTTTTTTAAACAAAGTGACGAGCTTTGTAAAACTTCTTTTGATCTTAGTGAATATTCAAATAATTAAAATAAGATAATTGCTAAGATTTTTTTTTCTACAATATTTTTTAACTAAAGCCAAGGTTTGACCAATTAAGTATGTAATATAATTATAGGCTAATATAAATGATAACCTCAAATTAAATAAATAACTTAAATAACATTATTATGAAAAAAACTATAGACTGAAAAGAAGTGAAATGGCTTTACCTACACATTGCTCGATCAAAATGGCCAATATAAAAAATTGATGAATGGTCATAGTAGACTTTAGACGATAGATATAATCAATATATACACAATAAAAAGCATCCTGGATACTAAAAAAAAATAAAGCCCGAGTTCCACATTCATGGCACAGATTCTAATTTCAAGACAATGTATTGTTCAACTTATTTATTTTTAGGTGACATGGTGTGTTGCCTGGCAACTTATTTTCCATACATGTAACAATGACACAATTTGGTACTACATTTGTAAAAGTCCTCAAAGTTCTTGTGTCATTATACGTATTAAAAAAGAGATTTTCAACAAATCTTTGCCTTAATGCATATAACCAAAAGAGTAGTGGAACACAATGACATCAATACCATGCCAATGCATCTACCCTATACATATCTAATACACATCCTTTAAAACCTGTCTTTACACGTTTGTAAACATAATTTTATGTCCATGATAATATTTCTTAACAACATCAGAAAAGGACACCGGTGAAATCTGCATCGGCTTTTATCAAGAGAGTTCACCCCGAGAACCGATGTGGATATTTCCCTGCAGACAGTTTCTAATAACTTGATTTGTGTAGTTGAACAGTCAAAACATGTTTTTTTTAACACATTCTACTACTCGTTCAAGATATAAATTTATGTACTTACTACACTAATATGTTGTGTGTGAGGAAGGTTGAATTTAGAGGGCGTGTGCCTGCATTTGTGTGGAGGTAGATTGGAAAACCACCTTCAGCACACCAGACTGGAATTCGAACCTCGATTTTCCTATCAGCAGTCTAGTCTATTGCGAGTGTGTCGCCTTAGACCATGCAGTCACCAAAGCGTGTCATGAATCTTTGATTAACAAGTATAGGACTGGCAGATAAATGTATGATAAGAGTAATTTCTCATCCAGGTGGACAGCATAGAATCAAACCAGGGAACCTTAAATTAAATGCTAGGCAGATGTGTTACTGACCAACTTATGGTGTTGAACTTCAAATTATAAATGAGCACACATAGTCATCCATCTGCAGTACCTCTATTTAGAACTAGGAGTTCTAGTTTAATAGGAATGAAGTTATTCGAGGAAGAGTTTGGGTACAGGGAGTACATGAGATAGTAGAGGAAGCAAGACTGAGATGGTATGGGCATGTAATGAGAATGGAAAAAGAGAGGATGTCGAAGAAAATGTTGGAAATGAAGTATGTGGGGAAAAGAATGCAGGAAAGGCCAAGAAAGAGCTGGTAGGAGCAGATAACAGAAAGTGTTCAAGTGAGAGGAGAAGAATAGAATAAATTAAAGGAGGAAGAGTGGTGGAAGGATAGAGGAAGATGGAGGCATTTTACTAAATTGACCCGGCCACAGTCTGAACACAGTTGATGTGATGATGAGTCTTGGTTCACAGTTTTCGTTCTCAATAAAACGAGCGAGAATCTATGGGTATGTTTTTATTGCTTAGCTTCTAACTGGTACAACATGAACAAGACTCCTAACGTCTCCTTACAGACCAAGGAAACCACAAACTATCACGCCTCATATCACGCGTGAGTATTAACACATATGACAAGACACTAGAGCATACTTCTTCAAAAAGTCAGGAATGTATCAAGTTCATATCCAAATGACACACACTTCAAAAAAGTTGACAAATCAAATATATGCAACACCTATAGTATCTTCAAAATATTTCAAAACACATCAATAATCAATGTATGACAACTACTTTAGTATCAAAAAAAAGTATGATATAATTAATGTACAGTTAAATTATACATATCAAATATTTATTTTATTTGTACATTAAACTAAATATTTAATTTAGAAATGAAACAATAAATAAACAAACACTTGCAAAATAAATACATTTAACATTTAGACATATTCCTTGCGTGTGCCTAGTGAGTTATTGTCACAAACTCCCATAAGAATTTATGTGGGGAATTACAAAATAGACTTCCTGCATTTTCTTTTTTTTCTTTTGGAGGGACAATATTAGTGAGAAAAAATGGTTCAATTTATGAATTTACTAGGTACAACATTCAACTTAATTTTTGGTTGATCTTACACGTTTGAATCCAATTTTACATTGTTTGCCAAAACTGAAAATCAAGATTAATTGATAGCTTAAACGCGAGCCTTGGAAGTTTCTATTGGACTCAATCTTTTCACTTTGAGTATACATAAAATACAAAGCACAGATTTAACATTTATATTTATTCTTGAATTTAACTCCATAAAACTATTTGCACAGTTAGTATTGGTTTCATCTTTTACTTCACAAAACACTATAGGCAGTTAGTGGGCTCGGGAGCTGGAAAAGCTAACTTTTGGAAAATTCAGGCAGGGCTGAAAATGTTTCATATTCTTTTGGCATCAAGTTCTCAGTTTAAATAATTTAAAAAGTATATAAAGGATATAACAATTTTAATACGTAACGAATATCGCCAATATAGTAAGTTAAAATTAACTATAAATCATGATCAGGTGTTGGTTTACCAACGTGAACATCAAAGTCATGAATACTTGAAAAGGGTTTCACCAATAATTTCCTAAACACACCCTCCTCGTTACATACACACCTGTTGAAAATAGATATTAACGTTTAATTAGAGTAAATCTATCACAGCAAACAAAAGATTATAACAAACACTTGACTTATTTGTATTTCAACCCATAAAACAATTTTGAACAAACACACAAGTGATGTAAAAGAAGACCCTTTGCAAGTGAAAACATTGAAAAATAACACTCGATAGATCTTTTTACTCCTTATATTATTTCCTGTGATTGGCCAAAAAATTCTGCTGCGGTGAGAGGCATTTAAAATCTTCCTCTACAGGCATGTATGTGCCTTAACCTCTTTTCCTCCCTTTCTGCTCACATTGACTGACCACGCTTGCGAAACCAACAAAATAAACAAGTACTGTGTGAACTTTAATACCTTTTATCAAGTGTGATTTTCAAAGGGGTGCTGCAAAAAATAGGGGGAAATTTATAATTAAGTTCACAAGTATTGTGCAAAATAGGTAGTACTATTTTTAGTTAGTAAGGGTTTCTACTTTAAGTTTTTAATACCCTAAATAGTATTTTTTTAGTACATCCTCTTATAAGAGTTTTCTTAATCCATGAATTACACCCGAACATAAGTGTGTTTAATATAAAGGGTTTTGCGAAATTTGGGAGATGTATCAAATAATTCTGTTACAGTAAAAAGATTGAAGAACAATGGCCAATAGAAATACCTTTAAGTTAAAGATTAAATAATTTAATGCAAAGAAAATGACATCAGTCAGAATGTACTGAACTTAGTTGTCACCTATTAAATAACACCATCATGAACGTTGCAATGATTGAGTTATTATTACAAAATGTTCACTATTGTCAAATGTTGGAATCAAACTTATGTTTATGAACTGCTTTTACAAACTTTTTATCATATATCGTGAACATAAATAATTTGTTACCAATTTTAAAACAGGAGATCTATTTAACAAGAGGCCACACCACACAAATTAGCTACAGAAACACCTTAGAAATATCAACATCAATATAAAAATCTAAGTTCTAGACAATAATATATATCTCATAGGTTAACATTTATCACATTTATTTTAAATGTATCGGAATACATATATTTATACAATCATATGAAAATTTATTTCTATAATTATGATTATTTGTTCCAAAAATAATTTATATTCTTATGAAACTTAATATATATATATATTTTTTTAAGTTCAAGAAAGACAAATTGAATAAAAAGTAACACGGCAAATAATTCTGATGCCATATTTAATATCAAAGCGGGAATCAAAGGAATGCCCTTGTATTAAAGGTCAACAAGTAGGCCATTCAGGAGACAACAAACACTTAGGAGAAAAAGAGAGAAGACTTTTTTATGATCTGAGCACTTGACATAGTGCAGCAGGGGAGAATAATGCAAGGGAGTAAAGCTATGTGTAAATTAACATTATGATACCAAGAGATCAAGTCATGAAGATTAGATGTTTGTTTTGCCTATAATTTCAAAAAACCTGTTATCATTATATAATTAATAAAAAATATAAGTACAAAATAAAGAGCAAAGAGAAGAGGTAATGCATCCAACGCTCTGAAACTACCCCCTTTTAATAAAAATGATCTGTTGGTAAAATTAAACCGTAGTGAAATTTTACAGACAAAATAAAGGTTATTTCAGAGCATCTTTTCTTAATTTTTATTTTATTTTCCAGTTTGTTGGAGTGTTTCATCCAACATAGAGATGATTTTCAAAGGAGCATGAATTTAATTTCTAAGTTCACAAAGTGTAGCAATAAGATGAATAAAAAATTAGTTTTGAAGTAGTCAATATAATGAAAAATACATAAAATAACCCATTTTGATGTGTATTTCGATTTTTACATAACGTAAATTACCACTAAACCCTACAAAACAATTCGTTGGCTCCCTGGATTGTCATTATTAACGAGTAAATAATGCACACATTTATACATATTATGATCAACAATCAGTAAATGTAAATTGCTAATATAAACTTTTATCCTCACAGAAACACTCACTTATCACAAACAATTAAATGGCTTGCCGAACTTAAAACCAATGTGAGAACTGCACGTGTCAAGTGGTTAGATCATTTTGAAGGTTGGGAATTATATAATCTCAGTAAGAACATTAAACAAAATACCGAGTTGTTAAATTAATTTAATAACAGCTGTAAATTATTTTATCTTTGAAAAAAAAAAGAAGAAAAAATATATAATACATTTAAGGAAGAGTAAGTAATTTTTTTTTTTGTTTGTGACATTTATGTAAATTGATTTTATAGGAAAATCCATTTACTTATTTACTTTAAAGGTATACATTATTCCATGGTGTCAGTTCACAAGCGAGCTATACTGATAGAGGCTGCTGCATGTTGGCGAATGTAGTGCCAACATTAGCGGATAGAGGGTTTCAAGTGGTCAGCAGAGTGATCCTTCCGGCTGTTAATCTAAGTTTTCTAGACCAGAGACACTACTTTTTCAAGTAGCTTCTCAATTGTCCTCATGAGACTGAATTTACCCGGTTCTAGACCCATTGCTTCACAGAAAAACTTATAAACTTGAGACACAAAAAACTAAATTGGGTCAGAATAAATAAAATAAAGATTTTTTTCGTCTGTATGTTTGAAGCAAATAAAAGCGTAGCCATGGATAACCATGCAATACATTGTGTGGCTACCACAGACAACACAGGGTATTTCTGCTAGTATTATATAAGTAGACAAATAGAAAACCTTGGTGTTATTCACACTAAATTTTTTCTCAAACAAATGTAACAACTCGGTATTTCTTTTCTAACCAACTTAATACAACCTATTATAACTTATCTCTAACACTCGTTTGTAAATGCAGTGGACCGTCGCAATCAATGTTCCAAGACCAAGGCTGTTATGCATATACCATTGAATAGTAGGGCTATTTGATGTTTAATATGTCAATCTTATAAATAAATATTAAGAATGTTCTAGCCTGCTTCGGTGGTCACATGGTTCCAAGGTGCTTTTATCGCAGTAGATTAGACTGATGATGATAGGGAGATTGAGGTTCAAATCTCTATCAGGTGTACTGAGTTTTTTTCCCCAAAAATAGTTTTCCCTCTTTCTCCATGCAAATGCGGATAATCTAAATATAACCTTGCAAATCCCTAAGACCGTTAGCATATAACCCAAACAGGTAGTAAGATGTGGTGCTAAAAAAGTTCTACTTTATAGAAGTTTAAAAAATATTTCTAAATGAAAAAATAAAATATTAATTTATTATTTTAATATTTCTAAAAAAATATTTCTAAATGAAAAAATAAAATATTAATTTATTATTTTAATATTTCTTAACATTTAAACGATTCAAATATATTATCAGAATGACAAATTAAAATAAAGGATTCAGTGTGAAATGTGTCCAAGAATATCTAATAAAGCGGTATCATAATATTAATGTTCCTTTATTGATGTTCTTCTGAAACAATTTATTTTAACGACAAATTTTGGAAACATTACATGTGATTTTTAAAAACACAATCAATACATAGACAATTACTTTAGAATTTTGATTAAAATTAATGTGAGCGTGTAAGAATTTTAATTAGTTGCATTGTACTGCATACTCTGATTTATTATATATTTATGGGCAAACAACCTTGGACTTAAAAATTGCACATAAAATTAAGTGAACTTTAAGTCGCTTATATTTCAACTGATTTAGTTTCAACGAGTTTCAAACAAGTTTCTCAGAGGTGGAGATTGCCTGACACGCAAAGCGTCAATGGTCTTGCCTGACTCGTGTTAAGACTCCGACAGTCCAAACTATTTACCGAGTAACTCGACAAGCAAGCGCACATGCATGGGTATTACAATGGAAGAGAAGGCACATGTGAAAATACGACAACCTAATAGTCCTGGGTACAAGGCTTCTGCACTAATTAAATAAGTGACTAGTCTTGTAATAATCATAGACAGTGTTTTTTTTTATAAAATTCATGAAACAATTTCAAAAGTACCTAAGTAAAGAACATAAGAACTCTCTCGATTAATCGGGTTAATGAAAGGGAGTTGCACGGATATTAAAAAATATATACAGATAATAAGTTTAATTTTAAATTTTATTTCCCATTACATCCAAATTGACTTTCTTAACGAACAAGTTTATTTAGAAAAATAGTTCATGATGTTTATCAGGTTACAAGATCAATAGAGATCCTGAGGAACTAAGTAAACTGTTCAGAAATCTAGTTTACATGTAGTATTAACTGAAATAATTTTGTTAAATGAAAAGCGCTAAATTAACATCACAAAAATTAGTTTGCACACACAATGGAAATTATTAATTAAATATTAATGACTATAAATATAAGAATGCTTAATTAAATACTACAGAAAATAAGTTTTCATCTACCCTCTCATCTTAGGCCAACAATAATAAACTAAGCAAGTATATTATTCATAGAATGCAAACCATCCAAGTACCCAAGACTTTTTTTATCAGTTTTGTTTCAAAAGTTTGAATCACACAACCATAAAAGATTAAAACATGAAAGTACACAACAAATAAGCTATATAATATCTGAGATCACAAAAGGACATAGGACATGAAAAAAGTCAGGAAGAACAAACACAAATTAAAATATTAATGAATCGTGCAGTTTGAGAGCTTTACAAAAGGAAAGTTGAGAAAGTATTAAAAAAAAGGACTTAAGTAAAATGTGTATAATTTGAAATTGACATACTTAATTTGAATAATGTTATTAAAATACCTGTTAAAAAGATTATGAAAGTAAATAAGCACTGGTAATGCCACAAATACTGATCCAAGTCACAGTAACGAATCTCAAGTAATTGTTTAGTTCTCTGATGACGAAGAAGTCTATTTTTCCTACAAAAGTCTTTGTTTTGTGATATAATTTTCCCTCCCTCTTGTTCCTTGTGATAAGTATTGTGTGTACCATATTCGCATATAAAACTTAAATACCTGTAAAGTTATATTATTTTATAAAATGTAATAATTTTTGTTTAAGCTAATATGTTTATTTAGAATATGAATTAATGCCTAATGACTTGGAAATGAATAAGACAGTAATTTCAAGTAAGGTATGAAGGAAGCCAACCTGAGAGGATACCTAGGTTAGGCCTAGATAGGAACATTCCCTACAGCCACTTGCAACAACTCTTAGCTCAGGAAATGGTAGTCAATGGGTAGCCAAGTCCAAACTACCCTCTGATTTAAATCTGTTTTATATATATTATTATTAGCACCGCGTCTTACTACCCGTTCGGGTTATACGCACTTACGCTAATGTGTGATGGTAGGGTGATTGTGAGATTAAATGGAGGACCTACAGTTTAACATGGGATCCGAGCCACAGTGGAGGCCTGACATTCCTCACATTCACAAGTTGTGATTAATACACGTCTTGTCAGAGGTGAAGGAAGGGTTTGGCAATCAGATAAATCTGTGCCGGGACCGAGGTTTGAACCCCGGACCCTCAGCACAGAAGTCTGACACCTTACCCCTACACCACCAGGTCACCTTTATATATATTATTTTTATAATTAAAATTATAGTCTTTGTTAGTCATATAGATAGTTTTGATTATTAATTTCTCGGCAAGCTATCTATATATTCAAGTCTCTATTCTGTTGCATCAATTTGGCAGCACTGCAAGTTTTCAGTTATATTTCCAATTCTTCAAGAAGCATGTAGCTCCATATCTTTCTGTGTGTTTTATGTGTCTATTTATATATAAAAAAAGGAATATTTCCTATAAATTAAAACACTGTGTAATTGTGGAAGTTTAAAAGTGTAAGAAGAACGGAATTGTGTTTGTTCATACCTAGCCAGGCATGACTTAACTAACCTGCCAGGTCGGTTTCCTTCGCTATCAGTTACTTAATATTGCATGGTGTTTCTACACTGTCTCATTATTCATTTATTTAGAATCTAATACAAATTATTAATTTTAAATCTTATTATTGTCACAAATTCAAATTATCTACATTTTACTGGAGTGAACACAAAGAAAGATCTAAGGGCAAAATTTTGATCTCAACGTCGAATGTTTACTATTAGGGAAGCTTTTTGTGAGTGATAGCAATTAAGAAGAAACACATATATATTTTTTAAGAATCTTGATGACTCATTTACATTTCTCAAAGGGTTCAAAAAGTGTATGAGTCACAAAACCCTGACAGGGGTGGGATGGAGGTGGGGTTAAAGTGAAGATTCATTAAATATAAACACCAGACACAAATAAAAGAAATATATTGATAGAATGGTATTTTTTTGTTTAGCTTTATGAGCGAGTTATAAGGTGGACAAAAAACATTAGTTGTCATGAGATTTGAGCAAAAAAGTATTGAGTAAAGCAGCAGTTAAAATAAAATTAAAACTGCAAATGTTTTATTAAAACTAGAATCAAATTCATCTATACCACTAATTAAAAATTGTTAACCTTATAGTAAAAAAAACAAACTTATATTAAAATATTAGTAATTTCATGCAAATATATAATACACACATCATAAAATGTACAGTAAAATATACATTATATTTTTTATAAGTCAACAAGAGCAAAAATGATTGCAAAACGTATGAAAAATGTAAGCACAACCATACTCAATCTCTATGAGCAGAAGTTAACAAAATATTACTAAAACTAGGAATAGTTATATAAATGATGCCAACTTAAAGCAAATAAAATATTTGTGCAAACAGGTCTTTGGAGTGATTTTTCAAAATTACATAAGTACATATATGACCAATACTAATAAAAAATAAGTTACATGATTTTTAAACACCAAATACTAAATTAATTCATGATGATAGGGAGGTTCGAAGCTTTGAAAACTTTGCGGTTAAAAAGAAAATACCTAAAATATTCAAATTGGATAAATTTGCAATTTAATATGCACTTTGAAGAATAATGTCGACCACACAAAACAAGTGATTTTGAATAACTAAAGAAACAATTTATGAAAAACTTAGAAATTAGTGTAGGGTTTTTATGAGTATTTAGAGCACTTTTGAAATCTCTTTTAATTAGTGCTTATGTTATTTAAAGCATTTGTGACCTTAAGAGTGAAAAAAGTATTACAACTTCCAAATGTTGGGTAATTTTGTATATAAAGTTATATTATCTTCTAATTTGTTACACATATGTATTTTTGCTATCCCTGCATCTTACTACCCATTTGGGTTGTACGCATTACACACATATTGATACTAGAATTATTCTGCCTATATATTTACCAACAATTTGAATTTCACTTTAGCTTTAAGATTATCTTTTAATATAAAATTTAAAGTGGAAAACCGACTTCACACAAACCTACAGTTAAAATTTGATATGATTAATTCAAAATTGAATTTTTTATTGATTTTTTACAACTGTTAACACTTTTAACGTACACGGATAGCTCATTTTAAATTAATTATTTAAACGACTTTCCTTCAATTTAATTTGATCACTAAAATACTCTGAATATTATGGCATATTTAAATTTATTTAGTTTAATCAATGGCCAAATGAATGAACGAGAAAATTGTACAAATGTGGGAAAAAAAAAACAGTACTTTAAAAAAAATTGCATCATAAAACACCCAAGCATGCAGTGAGTTTTAGATACATGCATTTTGAACTTTTGAAATAACACTCCATACACACACAATATAAACATGTATACATTTTAATAATAAGAGTATTAAACCAGAGACAAGGAAATAAATCCTTTAAAAAAATCCATGTAGTTTAGATTGCACAATGCCTTTATATAAATACAATTAATAAATTATTTTAAAAATAATTATTCATTTAATCAAAATTTTCCCTTCCTAAAATAACTATTATTTCATATGGAAAGATAAAGATTTCCCTTCCCCTCAAATGAATAGGCCGTTATCATAAAGACACAGGTAATGAATTAACTACTCCTTTTAAAATAAACAGGAGTGTTTAGTTAAGGGTTTTAACTTTTAACATCAGGGTGAGTTGGGGGAACGATGGATATTATGAGCAAATTAACAGTTTTGCGCGTCAGTAATTTTTAGACATGGGCCCTTTTGAATCTTTGAATGCTTAAAGATATTTGAGATAAACAAAGAAGGAGGAATTTTTTTTTTAAATTCAACAGGGAATAGTATTAGTGTTTGTGTAAAGTGTCTTTCCTGTTTAATAAAGGCAACAACGCCAAAATATTACTCTGTGTTTGAACATGTGTGTGTGTGACTACTTCAACTATAAAGGCCAGAAGAAAGGAAGATGTCACGTTTGTGCATTGGATTCTTCCCACATTTTTCCTCTTTCCCTAGGTGTGCAAGTTTTAGAAAGTTCTTTTACTTTAGGTTTTTGTACACATTTTGCCAACCAACCCATGTTTTTAGCTAGTAACAAATGCAACTGAAAACAACACTATCAACATATAACTAGATTAATTGTGCTTTATAAATATTGAGATATTTTTGTGCACCAGAATGAGCGACTTTGTTAGCCAATAACATCCATCGATCCCAAGCGTAAAGTTCCTTCAGACATGACATGATTGTGGATTGAGGTAATAACAGAGTTGTTACCAAGAACATAGGTAACTTCAGACCAGGTTTTCTTCTAAACTTTCGTTAGTACACTTTTCAACACAGTTTCATAAACACTTTAGTGTGTCTTAAATGAAACTATGCTAAGGTAACGGGTTCAGTAGCCAAAAATGAGGTGGGTGAATAAAATCGGTTCAAACATTACTAGGAGTGACTTTCGTTGTTCATTCGAGTGACGAGCTTTTCTCTAGTTTAGAAAGACACTCAAACCAAACAATAATTAATCGATGCTGATGGGCACACAGATTAAACGTCAATTCCCATTTTACCAACAAAAAGATCAGGGTTTGGATCCAAGCCAGCTGCACCGAGGGTGATACATCCTTAATGGTTTCTAACTATCCTTCCACATAAATATTGGTACAATTTCTCTAAATTCAACACTCTTCATTTGTGATTAATCTGTACGATTAAATGCGTCCAACCAAAGAAAAGCCGGTGAGAGGTGTAGCAAAATAACAACAAATGATTTGAACAACTTTGATTCATCATTGCCATGAAGAAATGTGACCATGTTTCATCAGTGCAACACACCCAAGAGCTTTATATTATTATCATGTCTTACTGCCTGTTCAGGTTAAAAGCATATATGATCACTACTATAATGGGGTAGGGATGAAGAAAGAAGCATTTTGGATGTTATCTACCAGTACTTGCATGGAAAGAGGAAGATGGAGGCATTTTACTAGACTGACCAAGCTACAGGCTGGAAACAGTTAATGATGATGACTTTTGTGGAAGGAGAGTGAAAAACCATTTAGGGACAACTACCCCCAGTAGACCCGACCGGGATTAAAACCTTGATATCCCTGTAATCAACAGGCCAGTTTAACCCATGCGTGACAACTTAGACCGTTTGTCCACTGCAGCTGGTCTGTATCTTATTACCTGGTCTCAATTACAGGTAGTTATGTTTCTGGTGCTGACTAACTAATTCTAAAAATATTTACTATACCATATAGATGTGTATGTAACATACATACCCAACTTAACATGTAGTTATATATTAGTAAAAGGGTTAAACAGTGTTTTAAATCCCAGTGAGTTATTCAACATCATTAACTATATAGTTATTATGGATCAAAGCTTTAAGTTGATTCGAGATTTGAAACTAAATAGATCTATTTTTTCAAATCTTTTAGTTAGTATTAGTTTGAGAACTCTGATACTGCTTAGTGATTGTTTAGTCCAAAGTAATTATAGGAAAAACTTAAAAACTAGATTAGAGATCATTAATTTACTACTTCACTTAATGAATTATTATTTATTTTTTTAACATTTAGTTTCAATTTCTATTTTCCATGGCAACTAAAGAATTAATTTAATAAAGCAGCCCTTTTTATGTTTACCATGCTTTTTATGATTCGGGTTTGTAAAATAGTGGATTTGACCTATCTCTATTATGATTAGGGTTTTGCGAGTATTCAAAAATTTGAGTTCAAGTTGAGTTTTAGTCACAACTAAAACTCAAAAAATTTAAATTTTTCTTCTTCTGAAAATTCGGAGTTTTATTAATTTTATTCAATTTCAAGATTTTATTTCATAGCAAATCAACTACCTCATTCCATATACATAGTTTTAAAAAGAAAAAAATTTGTATACTCTTATATTAAAGTTATCTAAAAATCCAAATTTTTGTGTTTATGGTATATGAATGGATCTAATATGAAAATTCAATTTGAAACATTTCTCTATATTACTCGAACTTAAAAAAAACCCTCTGTTTTCACTCAACTCGACTTGAATTGAAAAATGCTTATTTGCACACTCCTAATTTTGATTATGTCTAGAATACTTTTATAATGGTTTAATTTTAGTTATATTATCAAAGAAAGATTGATATATTTTCAGCAGACTATTTATCTACGACAAATGATCGTATGTGAAAAATGAAAATACATTAAAAAAAAAGCCAATGATATTGAATATTTTATCCTCCACTATTAAGTTAGTTACTGTAAGAAAAACACTAAATATTTTAAAATTCACCATTTTTTTAAAAATGATTGTTTATGTAGTTTGGTATGTATCTTACATTAATCCTGCAAAGTTACAAATAGTTAGCTAATTATACAACTATGAATTTAGATACATATTAAACAATATTTATGTTAAATGTTCATTCAAACCAAGAACACAGCTACTGTACATTTAGAGTATGGCTAATTCTATACACCAGAAATGATTTACACTCAAACGTAAAACTGATTTTTTTAAAAAAAAGCATATTTTGGCTATCAAATGAGAAATATTAATCAACAACTTCTTTAGGGCTGCAAGTAAAATTGAAGAGCTGAAATAAACGAGACTTTTAAGCATTTTCGACTGTGACCTATATTTGTACAAGATTGTTTAGTAAGCAAAGTGTCACAAATTCAAGTACTTAACATGTGCATTATTGTAAGGTACACTGTCATTTTCTTAATCTTAAATTCTTAATGGAGAACTTAACTTTAATTTTAAGATTAGGCCTAATATGTTCATTAACTTTATTCATGATATGTAAATTTTTTTAATACATATTTTAGGCTTACTAGAATTAGTATGATTTTCTAATATGTTCTCTCATTTAATTGAACAACACAACTTTATTTTCTAATATGTTCTCTCATTTAATAGAACAACACAACTTTATTTTCTAATATGTTCTCTCATTTAATAGAACAACACAACTTTATTTTCTAATATGTTCTCTCATTTAATTGAACAACACAACTTTATTTTCTAATATTTTCTCTCATTTAATTGAACAACACAACTTTATTTCGCACTTGGCGTCTATTTTAGTTCAATTCTTCAACTTTTTTTTTTTTATAAATGTAGACTTGCAGAAACAAAACTACAGTAAATGAAAATGAGACAACATGTGAAATCATGTTGAAACCTTTCAAATTCTAAAAAAATAAGGAGCATTTCATGGAAACGTACTTAATCCTACTGGACACATGTCACAACAACAATCAATGAGTGAATTCCAAGATAACGGATAATGTTTCATTAAAGAGATGGAATATGAGATTCAGAGTAGCTTTTTAACAAAAACAACCAGCAAAAACTAAATGGCTAACCAGCCTTCCTTTTTTGATTGTCTCAACAAGAATAACACATTTTAAATCATATTTTTCAGCTCCGTTATGGCCAAAGTATTAATTTGAAGCAATTTAAAGGTGGGTTTATTGTAGTAAATGGTTAGGAGAGTGAGAAGCTTCAAAAGTTTCAACTTAGATACAGAAATGTTATAGCTTAAATTTTGCTTAAAAAGATCAAATTAACTCCAGAAATTAAATAGCTTAAGCTTTGCTTGAAAAAAAAAACTGGGGGAAGGGGGTGACTACTAAGAAGCTGCGCTAATAAAGCTATTGAGAGACCAAAATAAATTCAACTCGGCTTTTCCTTGAATTGAAAAAGTAGACGTTGTAAATACTGTAAATAAAGTACAACAAATGGTCAACTTGTAATCTGGACTCAAATAGGTTTCCAATCAATTTGAAATATAATATTCTGACAAATAGATAAACATAAAATATTTCATTTTGCCATGCACCTGGAAATGGATAATTTGCCTATAAAGATGAACGTTAAAAAAAAATTACGACCCAGCGACCGCCGTACGTCGCCAAAATTTGTGGATAGAGGGTGTCATGTTGTCAACACAACAAACCCCTTGGCTGTTAAATCTGAATTTTCTAGATCGGAGCCACTATTTCTTTATTCAAGCAGCTCCTTTGTCCTCATAAGGCTGAGTTTGAACCCTTTCAAGACCCATTACTTCACACAAAAATCTGGAAGATCCCTGGGGATCAAACCCCAAACATCTGGATCTATAGCCAGAAAATCTGACCACAGCTGAGATGGTCTGAACATTATATAGATGACAGAAAATATGAATAAAGCATCTAAAAAAACAAACAAACCCACCTATAAAATGCTTGTAAATCTCAAAAAAAGATATATTATCAATTACGTTCATTTCTCTCTATAAAGAAATTTGTGGATTATGTATCGATACAACTTCTCTTTAGAATTTTATATCTTTCAAAATATATATAATTTCCTCATGGAATTTGCAAACATTTCACTGAGATCCTGAGACATTTCTCCCGGGTTCAGCTATAAATATTTTGGTCTGTTGGGACTCGCAAAAGAAAACCATTTTGATTAAATAGTATTTACTGTCTTCAGAATAAATATGTTTTTATACATTTAGAAACATTATCTATTATAAGAGACAACAAATGATCCATAAGATTTCATTGATTACTTTCTAAACCTCTGTAAGATGTGATTTAATGAAATTTAAAATATAAATACTATTTCATTTCCTAATATAAGTTATAGTAACAAAGACCTTGTCACCAATTTAACTTCCAAATTTACAACTTTAACAAATCAAAATTATCACAATGTTGGAATATGTGACCATGGCTATTCAATAGACTGATGGTTTTATTAAACAAAACAAAGAAGGTAGTTTTATTATATTTAGAAGTACAAGAAAGGTGGATAGAAATATATAAAAGGAACACACATAATGTGGCTTTTACAATGAAAAGAAGAACACAGTTAACATTTATCATTACTGTCATTGGACAAAGAGATAATGGCTGCCTCTTGAAGAAAATTAATCGCTACAATTCAATAGCTCGACCCGGGCTCCATTTCAACAGAACTGGAGTGTGTACTGCTCAATGCGACCTTCTAAAAGAGGAAACCAAAAAACACAAAAGGGAGAGAAAAGAAATTAGTAAAAAATGATAGGACAATTACATACGTACATGTAAAAGGAATAACATAAAGGACAAGCACAGGAAATTGTTTTTTGGTTCTCTCTTTTATGAGGTTGTGTTGCATATTTCACACTCCTTCCTGATGAGTTCCGATATAATTGGGCCTAGGTCAGGGGATCGTTCGCTAACAATTACATTTCTTAAAGGGGCCGCCAATACCTCTTTGTCTAATGACAGCAATTTAAAATGTGAACTGTGTTGCTATTCTTTGTAAAAACCATATTGTGTTTGTCCCTTTTATATGTTTCTATCCACCTTTCCTGTACCTTCTTCCAAATATAATACAATCACCTCATAAAGTGAAAAAGAGGTTTTCCTTACAGAAAATAAATAAATAATGGAAAGATATGGGCAGGGAATAAGTGAACTACCTTAAAAAACATCCATGATAAAAACATTCAGAAACATATTTCAACTAATGACCACGGTGAAAACCACAAACATATATTTATTACATATCACTGCTAATGTAGCCTATTACTAATGTAACTATTTATTAGTCAACTTGTTGATACTGTAAGATACGACTTTACAGTTTTACAATGTTTTTAACTACAGCTATCTACACAATCACAGTATCTTATGGTATTTGTAGTGATTGTAAGATACACAGGTTTGTAAATATTCATTTTATAGATATTTAAAAAGAACTAATGAGTACATAGTGTGACTTTGTCAAAAGGGTTAAGTGATCTTACACACAAATGGTTACTAACTGCTACTTTAGATGAGATAAAAAAAATATTTATTTGAAAATATATATATCGTATACACATAGAAGTGGAGGTTACTAATCATACTTAGTATTTTACAAGATTAATTACAGAGAATAAAATTAAAAGCAATTTAAAGATGCAGGTGGCAAATGTTGCAAAAATGTATGAATTGCGACCATTTTGTGTGTAAAATATAACCATATAAAAAAATGAATTTTTATCTTCCTTCTTTTGGTAAAAAAAAAAAAGGTCAATTGTAAGAAATAATTATCAAAAGCACAGTAAAACCTTATTAAATGGGAACATGAAGAAGAAAAATTGTCAGAGTTCGCGAAAATAAGGGACTGTATAAAACGTGAAAAGAAAAACTTGAAACATTTATCTTATGGGCCAAGGACCATACATTATCTTAAGTCCGAATCACTTGTATTCTTCTTGCTTCTACATCATGTTAGGACAAAAAACACAAAATGCCTTTCTAAAGGAGATTTGAGCCAGTGTCTCTATAATAAGTAGTTGGTCAGTGCTCTTGACCATAGTTAAGGCCAAGTCACTTAGCTATATAACATAAGTCAGAGGTTTCATGTTACAAGTTGAATACATGTAACATGTATAATATATAACAGAGAAAAACAAAATCAGTTCAGGTCATGTGATAGATATAAAAAATATTTTAGTAAAAAGAATTATGTATGAAATAAAGTGCATTGAGTGAAATATAATACATAATTAAATAAATATAATAAGATTGTAGAAAAATGAAGCACATTTAAAAATAAAAAAAAACCAACACATGTTTTACACACACTTTAATATTCCAATGTTCTCATGGCATCCTCCTTGTGAAGTAATAAGACTAAACAAACCATCAAAATGTTGAAGTATTTTTTTAAATATGTGTTATGGTTTTAACTTTTATTTGTGCTTCATATTTCTACAACTATACCATATTTATTTAATTACAATGAATGTATTCAAGTAGAGATGGGTCCTTTAAAGTCGTGAATTCTCTCTTTATCAAAAGTATTAATTTATAGTGTTTTATAGAAAAATAACTATAAAACTGCAGCTAAGTAAAGAAAATGCATTACCAGTCAAGACATTACCACAGGCATGGTATATTTTGCTTGGAAGTGCTTAAAAAAATCCTTCTAAAATTGTTTCAGTGACATGAAGAAACTATATAAAGAAGAATCTTTAGTTATTGCCCAGGCACTCATAGCGATATAGAATTTATCATACTGTTCTGGAATTTCTAGTCAAATTTATCAAAACTTTTTAATTAAAAGGTTTTACTGTAAACTATTAGAATAAATTGTGAGTTTGTTCTAAAAACTAAAATGATATTTTGTAATATAAAGTCAACAGATTAGTGACCATATCTAAGAAAAATACATTCAAATCAACTAAAAACACAAATAAAATGGATTGAGGCATTTTAGCTGTGTAGGCTTATATGATTAGTAGTTACCATTTTTTGTCTTTATCCCTGATTATAATTTCAATTTAAAATCAAAGTAGAAATTATTTATAATTTTTAGGAACATTGAAGATGTATACATATGTTAATAAAGTTGATAAATAATAGTGTACAGACTGTTTGGAAAATTTCTTCCCCTCCGACACTGTCTTATGTCTCTAGATTCAAATTCACACTATGACCACATTAAATTAAAGAAATTATCTATATACAAAATTAGAATAATTACATACAAGATCCTATGGACAAAATATGAACATATGTTAGCAAGCCAGAACAATCTATGGTTGTTTGTTTTGGTTTCTACAAAAAAAGATTTGTAGATAAGACTCAAAAAGAGAAGTAAATATTTATAAACAAAAATTGTAATTTGAATTTAGTATTGTGAATAAATTCGGTCATTAACACTGAAAAATTATTTTCTTATTTAATTTATGAAAATGGTGACACATCTATATATATTTTACTCTAGTAACATTTAAGGGGTACAGACGGCTTTCAATTGAATTATTTATTTTAATATACTTTTGTTCAAAGGAAGTGGAAAAATCTATAGCAGCTGATTTGTAATGCTAGCGAAAATAAACACATTCGCACTGCCAAGGGAAAAAAATGGGGGGAGGGGGGGTTGTTATGAGTCAACACTAGTCGGCCATTGAGTACTAATACCGTCTACACAGGCAAATGTGATAACATACACAACAACACCAAATTATGTTTCCTGTCCTACAAATAGTTTTCATATTTTGTCATTTATATATGAGGCACATGGCCACTAGTCTAAATCATTGATTGTCTTCAAAGTTTTTAAACAATAATATATTCTTTTTTTTTTTTTTTAAGATTATATAGAAATAAGAACAGTCATGGGTATCAATTACATGTAGCCTTATTGAATGTAATTTACAATCTGTTCATATACAATAAATATTTTGAAAATTTTCTACTTAAATGTTTCTCTAATACACAATCCCAAGAAGATTAGACAATGATCAAATTGAGAAAATCAGTGTACATTTAGTTATAAATTTTGTTATACATAGTTTTTAGGATTGTATTTAAATAAACATCTTTTTAGTTCAGAAAAGCGCATTAAAATAATGTCAATAAATGCAAATTTAATTTTTCATAAGCAAAAAAAATACTATATATATATATATAAAAAAAATTGTTTGGTTGAATACTAAACAATGAATTTCCATATGCAAGATTGAATCAGTATGTTTGATTTTAGAATCATTTATTTATGATGAAGACATGAGAATGATAAGAGTGAAAAGACTCAGAGACAACAATAGTTAGGTCACCTAACACTTGTCATTTCCATATCCATTTTCCCGCCAAGTAAGAAATTAATAACCAAATGTTCAATTTAAAAAAAAACAATTAAAAGAAATATCACCTAAAAAAAATCACTCAACCAACCTTCTTGGAATAAACATGAACCATCTACACAAACAATGTCTACTTCATATTTTGATTGTTGTGTTTATACATAAAATATGTATTTCGCATATCTAGAAAAAAATAAAGAAAGAAAGAAAACCAAGACAAGTAGAACTAACAGAGAGAGATTGATTGTCCATTTCACGTGAGACAGCAGATTCTTGATATTGTTTAGTTTAAAGGTGGGGAAGTGCTTCCTTTGCTCTTCATGAACCACTAATACTGTTAAGAGGTCAAACAAAGACCCTATTATGCATACCAGTGCATACCGCCGCACAACAGAGCAGCAGTCCAATCATCTGGAAATAAATAAACTCTTATATTATGCCAACAGCAGTGATCACAGCTAAGCCTGTGCAAATCCATAATTTCCTATTTAAAATCGAAGCTAATCGAATTGAATCTCACGACTAAAATAATCTCGAGTCTAGTCCGAATCAAATCTCATACCTAAAATAAATCTCGAATCGAGTCCGAATGAAATCTCATACATAAAATAAATCTCGAGTCTAGTCCGAATCAGATCTCATACCTAATGCCTTATAATCTAACTTAAGACTATGACAGACACAACATCCAATCCCTGGTAATTAATTCATCACTATGAAAGGGAAAATCCACATTTCACCAATGATAAATTTTTCAGCCATGCCAGGAATCGAACCTGGAACCCTTAACTAAATAGACAGACAAGCTATCGACTGAGTTAAAGTGTCAAATCGAGTCTCATGCTAAGTTTATTTTATCAAATAGAGTCTAATAGACGAATCCCACTCTTTTTTAAAAAAAAAATGGGATCGAATATTTAATTTTAAAAATAGGTGTGGATCTGAATCAAACTATTTATTTTGGGCTTACTATGTTTATGTTTGAAATTAAATCAATGTTGAATATTTTACTATGTTATGTTACCAAATCCAATCTAATAAAAGATGGTTGATAAACATTTTAGACATAACAATAAAACAGTCCTTCACGTGATTCCTTTACTACCTGCAAATCAACTTAATTTCTCTATTTAACTTATTTTCAGCCTGATAATATCAATTTGTTAAGTCAGAATGAAATTAAACATTGAAAGAAGGAGGGCCATAAACTACACACTTACTTGTTTAATAAACTTGAGAATTAATTTATATAAATTCAAATTTTAAGCTAAGCCCATCAAATCCAAATCTAAGATATGCTCGGATTCAAAATTTCAAATCTAATTCAAACCTTCCAATATCAAAATTCAAAATTTCAAATCAAATTCAAATTTTGGTAAAAATTCTGATTCGAAATTTGGAAGGTTTGCACAGATTTAGTCACAATCAAATATATTAATATGTAACACTCTTTTCCTTTGTTTTCAAGCCATTAGGCAACTATTTATTTTAGATTTATTTTTCTAATGATGTCAAGATACCTGTTTTTCTAGATTTCATAAAGTTCAACCTTGATTTTTCGATTCTCGATTATTTCCTGTTTTATCATTTTTCCAAGCATCTAACCTCATAAAAAATATTTATTCAATTTCATAACACCCTTAAAATCCCTTTAAAATAAAAAACAATTTATTTTTTTATTCTAACAAAGAAAATTATCAATTTTACCAACGATTAAAGCATATTATTCATGATTAGTAAAATAATTTGAAATTACAGTAGTGATCATGCATTTTTACCTACAAATAAGACCTCACTGAGTCAAACATTTAGAAATAATTAAAACAGGTATAATAAACAATTGTCGAAAACAAAGTCTTTTAAATTCACTAAATAGGTTTGTTAACTGAACCGAAATATATAGCAAATACATTTAATCAATTACTACTCATTCTGAATTTTGAAGTTTTGCTTAAGTTTCCAGTACTTTCATTGAGAAATGAGTGTCGTAATATTAAGATCAATTCTATCAATAACCAGTAATAATCGAGGGTGTCAAAAATCGAGTTTGATATCTATTATATTTTCTATTATTCTGTTATATTCCTATTTTCTACTATGTTCATAATTTTCTCCAAGATTAGAATAGAATGAGGTAATATTAAGATCCAGATTCTAGATTTGTATAATAGTGAATTTGAACCATAACTAATAATAAATATGATGTATTGCAGTATGCGACAGAAACACAAGTATAAAGGAAAGGGATAAGGGTAGGATATTGGCATGCAAGATGAAATTTCTGAGGAGCAGGCTGGGAGTGACAAAGATGGACAGGGTGGGAAATGAAAAGGTGTGAGAGAGAGTGAAGAAGGAACTTCTGCAGGATAGGATGGAGAAGGAGAGATTGGGGTGGTATGGGAGGACATAAGAAGAGGATGGAAGAGGGGAGGATTCCAAGGAGGATGCTTGAAATTGAGATGTCGGGCAAGAGGTCAAGGAGAATATCCAGGGACAGGTGGCTGAAAAGAGTTTGGAAAGGTGAGGAGTGGATTGAGCCGACATGTAAGGAGATAAGTGGTTAGAGGACGGGATTAAATAGCGAGGCTTATGTTCGAGACAGACCCTGCCAATGACAGGGAACATGATGATGATGATTTTGATTGTGATTGCAGTGGTGATGATGGTGGGTCAGAGTGTAGGCCCAATTTGGAGTCCTGTCTTCTAGAACTTAAAAACAATATCTTGTTGCTACCTTTGGTCTAAATCCTGTAACAGGTCAATGGAAGGCTTATAAATGCGTGAAGGTGACATTATCCTCTGATGAAGATGACACTTGTAGCTCCTCTTGCACCTTGGCATAGCGGCTGTCATAATCCTTCGCAAGAGCTGCCTTCGCCTGCAATAAACAAGTAGCAATGACGAGAAAAAAACAAAACCAGATTATATGTAAAGATCCTTTGATAGACGATAAGAAAGTCACATGATTTTCATGAAGGGTGAAGTGGTTAAATGTAGGCTTTGGGCTTCGAACTTAACAGACAATCTAAAGATACTTCCAATAGTTAAAAATAATTCGTTTGAGTGATCACAAAAGTGAGCAAAATAATTATTCCCAAGTTAAATGATAGATTATTGTATAAATTTAAAACACATGATGAAATCATATCAAAATTAAAAAGTAATAATATTATGTTGAATTTATTTTACTTCCATACAATATCCATCAATAATTGTCAGTAGAGACCATTTATTAAAAAAAATTACATTTTATTTAGTAGTAAACACTAGTAGAATGTTTTAAAAGTATAAATAAAAATTTACTAACATTATTTATATAGCATTATTTATTATATAATTTTTACAATTCTTTGAGATTTTAGAAATTATCAAGAAAAACCACTATATAGACCATGAAGCAAAACATATATTTATTATTTGATGTTAGCTTTTTCAGAATTTATGGATCACATTTTCAAATACATGTCTGCATATTTTTCATTTCTCAAACCAGGGTAGCAATCTTTTTTGTATTTTTATCAATTTACAATAATAGCCTAAAAAAAATTAGCAGTGGTGAAAAGAACTGTTTTCACATGTTTCCACAACCTGTATAATTTATTAAGGCAGTGAAAGCGGCCTTGACCTATTTCATTTTAGGGAGGGAAATAGATCAAATGGGGTGGATCCTCCTTTGGGGCCGCAAGAGCCTTCACGACTCATAATGGAAGAACACTCAGTCAAGCCCAGATTCAAACAAAATGGACATATGAGACACTAGCTTTTTTGGCAGGCAAACAGTACAAAGGTGACATAATAAATCCTACTCGGTTTTAGCATTAATCATGTAGAAAAATAGTAATTCAAAATTTGTTGCACACAAGTATATTTCAATAAATTAACCTAAATGATTAACTATAATAGTTACTTGATATGTTATAACCTCATAAAATATTAAGCTTCAATATAGTCTCATAATGATCATTGGTTGTATCGTAGCTTCCTGGAACTCGAATAAAGTTATATAGTATTGAATCTTAACTAATACATGAGAATAACAAGAATTAAGGATTATTAAATCATATACTTAACAGGCCAGAATTCTAAACGAGTCCGGGGAATATACGTCACATGCCGTTAGACTCGGAAAAAAAAAACAGTGTATTTTTTTTTTACAATATTTATGCCATTTTAATAAAGAATGCCTTTTGTGTGTGATGATGTTATAAAAGCTGACGGTGGATACTTTGAAGATATTAAAATCTGAAGTTTTGGACTATTATTTTATTTTGTTCAGGAAGGATGTAATTATTGTTAATTTCCATTAGTGAATACCTTGCATCGGGCCTCCTCGTATGCGACTCTTACTTCCTCGTGTTGCCTTTCCAACTCCTCTCTGCGCCGCTCATACACTTGTGTCAGTCTCATACGCTCATGAACACCACGATCGACCATAGTGCTGGCCACTTCACGCTTCACCCGGACAAGTTCGTCCTTGTCTCGATGAACCTGAGTAAAGATTAGAAATAAAGATGAGATGCTCAAATCCTTGATTCCCTCAAATCCTATGGTATTCAAGAAATTCAAGATTTGTAAAAATATCAGTACAGTTAACTCCTGATTATTTGCGATAATGGAGGGGATGAGTGCCACGGATAATCCGCGTATTTTGTAAAAAAATAGATTGTGGCACATTCAATTCAAACTAGTATTCACCTATCATGATTGCGTTTATAAACAAATTATAATATATTTCACACACTAAGATTATAAAAAAAAGACCCCACTTTAAACCAATGTACACTATGCTCAAAATGGACACATCACTTTAAAGGTTAGTATTAGTCTTCTGCTTCATTGCAGTTGCTTCCTTTTCCCTTATCCTACTTTGTATTTTCCGTAACATCTCCTTGTCAGATGGGAGTGTGTCATTTTTCTGTGCCAGATAATTAAGCAGGTTGTGAGTCCATTCCAGTGCAGTCCCCCTTGCATAAACTTTTTGCCACTTATGCTATTATCTCTTTCCTAAGGATTTACTGAGTGCAACAATCAGTAGCCCTGTATTCTCCATTCTCCATTAATTTAAAAAAAAGCGTATCCTCTGCTGTTGGCGATGCCGCGGTTAAGCAGATAATCTGCCCAGGGATAATCGAGAGTTTACTGTGTCTTGAATACAAATTATAAGACCCTGACTTGATAGAGTAATTTTAAGCATTTGTTAAAAGGATTTATATATGCTTGTGTAGTTGAGAAAGTATCAAAATAACAAAAAATGACAAAACTGTATTAATATAATTAATTTGCTAAAAAAAAAGTGTTCTCTTTGTTATTTATGACATTAGATGTAACAAACAAAATATCACTTTTCAGAGGCACCAAGAGTTATGTTGGTATTACATAATAATTATAGGACAAATCTAACATTCACACCTTAGAACATTATTTTATTACCATAGTTGATTGAAAATTCATGTTGTAATAAAATTAATAAACCGTTACTATTTATTATTTGTTTAGCAACTTATGCTGTTGTTACAGTAGAAGTGTTTTAGTGGCAAGTCAAGTTATCCTGAATCTGCCTGTATTGGGCTCTGGTTAGAGAGGAAACGCCTTTGTGTGAAAATTATTTGAGATAATCAATTGGTTTGAGTGAAGTATAGGTTAGAAAGTGTTTTATGAGTTCCACCTTTGATTTAATTTGTTAGAATCCTTTAAAATTCCTCATTTAAGAAAATACCACTAGATAAAACTAGGTGAACCCTTGAATTTTTAAAGGCAATTTAAGTAAATAATATGTATTATATGAATAGTTATCTAGTAAAACCAGCAAATTACATTAATAATATGAGTACTATCGAATGTGTTTTGAATTATATATTAACTGCAACAAAAAAGTCTTTCAAACTCTATATTTGCACTCTTTCACACTTTCACTATCCTCAAATTGATGAAATAAATGTTGTTCGCATGAAAAAAAACAAAGTAGTTTGAACATCTAGGGACTCGCCAATATTTGAGCAACTAATTCGTGTTTAGTGAAACTGTCCTTGTTGTGCAATACATGTTTGTTTCATTCGGAAAAATACGGGTGTATTCACAAGAATAATTGTAGGGAAGTTTTTTTTTTAGCAATGCGTCCTACTACCCATTTGGGTTATACACCTATTTACACATGGTTTATGGATTAGGAAGGTTTAATTTAGAGGTGAACCTGCATTTGCATGGAAGGAGAGTGGAAAACCATTTGGAGGAAAAACCACCTTCAGTGCACCCGAACGGGATCGAACCCCAATCTGCCCGTCTTCAGCAGTCTAGTCCAACACAAAAGTAGCGCATTAGACCAAATGGCCACTGAAGCGGGGGTAGGGAAGTTGATTAATCTTTTACGCTTACAATACTTCCTAGGATTCAGATTCAAGGAACTTTGTTATAGTTATTGCACAATAATAATATGAAAAATATGTTTGCGATTGTATTGGAATTTAATTAATAGATGCATATATTAAAATGTTTAAATATTGATACATTCTAATTATTGCAGTCCTATCAGATAAAAGCTTTACTTCCAAATCTCCTGCAAACATGACTGACCTTAATAAGGGCCTTAACTTCATCCCTTCTGGCAGCTTGTAGTCTTCTCATAACATCGGCTGTTTCTCTCTCCAACAACGCTCGCAGCGTTTTAAGCTGAGCCGATTGAGACACACGCATCAACTTCTCAACCGTTGAGAACACCTGTATAAGTCCATAACATAGAGTTTGCCCTTCAAGTTGACAACGTAGATTCTGGTTTTTAACAACAAGTTTAACAATAATTAATGTCATCAAGTTTTTAGGGATTTTTTTTGTTGTGAAAAGAGACATGTTTTGAAGCCTATTGGGATCATAAGATCACAGTTACTAAGCAACTAGTAGAAGTAGCCTGCGATGTCCGTTACTCTTGGCGACATTTTTATTTGCTTCAAAAAGGCAGAAAAAAAAATCTAATTTCATTTCTTTCGACCCAGTTTTTAATTAATTAAAAAAAAATCGAATCCCAATTTTAAAATTTCGGCACAAGGGCCTGCTAATTTTTAAATTTCAGACCTCTGTGTAAAATAAATATTGTGCAACGCTCAACAGACAGACACACTCAAACACAAACTTTTCATTTTCTTAATAACTTATTATAGATACATATTTTATCATTAACCATGCTTATATAATAGGCATGAGGGAATGTGCCCACATTTGCATAGGAGAGTGTGGAACCGATTTAGGAAGTACCACCCTCAGTACACCAAGATGGGATTCAAAATCCTATCTCCCTGTCACCAACAATCCAGTATAACATGAGAGTGATGCATTAGACAATGTGACCACCAGTGAGGGTAGCAATATCTTTCAGTAGGTAGTGGTGTCAAGAGGCATGTGTATATATTTATTAAAATTTTTATCATTGCATCTTACTATCTGTTCAGGTTATATGGATCACTCTTTTGGTTGCTGGTCTAAAATTCAATTATATTTATTAGTTTAAATTAGGTAGGATAGTCAGCACACTTACCTTGGTGATACTGGAGTATAAATTTCTACTCCACCATCACCAAGGTAAGTGAGCTGACTATCCTACCTAATTTAAACCGTGATTTAGCCTAGTGCTCTATTCCATATAACCTATTATATTTATTAGGTAATTATAAGTTGTGATAACTTAATTTATCATGTTAAAAATTATTGTTACAAACAACTATGCAAGAAAACAATTTCAAGTACATTTTAGTGTGTAAAGTTATATTTAAATAACCACAATATAATATTTTTTTCAATCATAAAACAGCTAGCATAAAATATTAGAACAATGATTCAGCTTCGAGAATACTTCATATATTTGATTCAAATTGAAAGAGTGGACTTCGCTCACCCATAATGGCGCATCATCCTTACCTGCTCATGATATTTTTCTTGTAGTTCTCTCTCTTGAGTGACATGCTCCTTGCATACGACCAGGAGGCGCTCTGACTGACTGCGAGGTAGCCCACCATGTCTCGTTCCCTCCCCACTTTCCGCCATATCAGAGCACACTGCTGAAGCCTCAGGAGCCACGGTTAAGGGCGGATCCCTAGAAAACACAACAGTCATTAGTTTGTTTGGTGAACATTTCACACATAAGCTCGATGATTTCATTCAAACTCGACTAAAAATGAAAAATGCTTACTCACACCCCCCCTACTTAAAAATCCATTGTTCTAGACCAGAATCACAATCAACAACTCTCTCTAAAAGTCACACACTCACATATTCTTATTGGACAGCCTCTTAACTAGCTTGTGACTCATGTAGAACTTGCTGCGGGACTTATCGCTCGAGTCTGTCTGGATCCTACTACGCTCCTTGTCGTGTTTCCGACGCAGTGTCTCGAGCTTCTTCTCCAACTCTACTCTCTTCTCCTTGACCGTCTTGCTGTCCAAGAATCTATCCAAGGATTCCGCGCTCATCTCTTCTCCTCCTGTCCCTGTGCCAGCCACTGCAACACATATAGTAATTAATTATTTGCCATGCCAAACTCAATTCCTCAATAACCTCTATTCTACAATTTACCGCAAAAAAACTTGAGAGTCAATAATAGAAATCCAATATTTCAATATTTGATACCTCGATTCTTAGCTCTCAAATCCTAATATATGATAGTAATTTAAACTAAAAGATGTAGCCTTAGCTGTGTTCATGAATGTCAAGGTGGATCAAGGCATGTGAAGCTTTAAAAAGGACTGACTTTTGTCGTCTTTGACCAATACAAAGCTTCACCAATACAAATATTTAAGGCTAAGATAAACATATTATGTTCATTTTAAAGCATTTTTTGTATATGTAAATTACAAATTAATATGTAATATGTATGAAATAAAGTGTGTGCATTAAGCCAAAACAATTGGTAATGAATAAAATGATATAATATTAGAAAAATAGTAGAGCACAAATAAAAGTGAAAACACTAACACATATTTACACACACTTCAATATTTCAATGCTATTATAGCATCTTCCTCAGGAAATAGTAGTAATTAGACTAAATTCTACTACTTAGTGAAGAAGATGCTATAATAGCATTGAAATATTGAAGTGCGCGTAAATATGTGTTAGTGTTTTTACTTTTATTTGTGCTCCACCTAATATTCTTTCATTTTATATATTTCAAATTACCATTTAAATGATAAAAATGGCTAGTAATTGGATTGAAAGTTGATACATTTACTGCACTCATCAGGTTAGGCCAAAAATAAGCTAAGACATTTTAGCAGTGGCGTTTGCACAAATCTAGTATTGAAGATGATGTCCAAACACATCCAAGAGATTTTGGTTTGAGTACCAGTGGGGTTAAAAGTTAATTTTACTAACGTGTAAAAAAACAGTTATTAGTTATTTAGAGTTCACTTAAGTGTTTATCAAGGAGCCTGTATACCTTCGACTCTAATTAACTCTCTCAATTGTACTGCGATTTCAAAGTGCAGCATCTACTGGTATAATTTTATGAAACCCGCAAATTCTACATGCTGTATCTACCGGTATCATTTTATGCATCCTGCAATTTCCAAGTGCAGTATTTACTGGTATAATTTTATGAAACCAGCAATTTTTACGTGCAGCATCTACTGATGTAATTTTATACATCCTACAATTTCTACATATATTATCGGTATAATTTTAAGCATCTCATGATTTTCACGTTAAGTATTTACCAGTATAATTTTAGGCATCCCATAATTTCCACATGTAGCATCTATCGATATAATTTTACACATCCTGTGGTTTCAACATGAAGCATCTACCAGTATAATTTTATGTATCCCCCAATTTCCACGGGCTTGTGCTTATTTATGTTCATTTGCATTGGTATTCTGCAATTTTTCTGTTCTTGCTCCTTAGCTGTGCTGTTGTATTGATGTAGTTTCTCCTGTCAATGTGAAAGAAGTGTCTTTCGTTGGTTTGGGTATGTTGAGAGGATGAGTGTGGATTGAGTGACAAAGCGAATATATGATGGAAGATTGTTTGGATCAAAAGGAAGGGGTAGGTCATTTAAGACGTGTTTAAATGCTGTAGAGGAATGTATGAAAGAAAGAAACATTAAGAGTTTTAAGATTAAAAGAGGATGTATGAATGTTGACGAAACAAAGGGAGTATGTAAGGATAGGGAAGTGTGGATAAAGTTAATGAGGGTGGATTAAGTATGGAGTTTTTTTTTAGCTATATGACAGTTTTTTGCCTACCCTGTAAGGGAACAGCAGATTAGGTATGTGTGTCGTCTTTATGTATTATTATTTCAACTTAAGAAGCATTGCAACACCCAGACTGTTACCAAAGGTGGAGGTCTACAAACTTTAAAACATGTTACCTGTGGTGTTACCCGGACACTTGGTGGTCACGCCCGGAGAAGTGGAAACCAGTTCTCCTCCGATGGGCATTGTATTGTCCCCCTCCACTTTGTGGTTGGTATCCAAACTGCTGGGAGTTTGCCCCCCAGGACTCAGTGTAGGTGGGTGGTGGTTTGAGGTGCCCAGATCAGGGCATGACTGCAGACGCTTGCTTGCAGCTGGCTTGTTGTTACACTCCTACACCAACAACAGGCACACTTGCTAGACTGTTATACCGCATTCATTGATCAAATGACCAAGATCAATATGTGATAAAAACTTGTCAATAATTTGCAGTGTATATATTTAACCTAAAAGGTAAGTATGAGGAACATGTTAGCTGCCATGAGGAGGAATAGGATTATAAATAAAGTTATCCGAGAAAGACAGTGGGCTTCAGGGAGTAAATAAAATAGTAGAGATGAATATGTAGGAAAAGATCAGTGGGATTTCCCCCCCCCCCCTCCCAATCTATTCAAGGTCTGAAACGTGCATTTTCTTAACTGACTAATTATCAAAACACAACCTATAAACTAACTTAAATCTAGAACAAACATAACATCCAGCCCTCGGTCATTGATTTTTATCACTGTGAAAGAGGAAACCCAAAGCACCCCAATCATAAATTTTTAGGCCGTGCTGGGAATTGAATTCGGGACCCTTAGCTCAGATACACTACCGACTGAGCTAAGGTGTCGAACGGAGACTAAGAAAGAGACAGGAGGAGCATATATCAGAAATTTTGCACGTGCTCTAAGAATGGATTGGATTAAAGGAGGAAGAATGGAGGAAGATGGAAGCATTTTACTAAACCGACACGAACACAGGTGGAAAGTTTTTTTAGCGCTGTGTTTTACTATCTATTCAGGTTATACACAAATTGACTAATTACAATAATGAGTTGGGGATGAGGAAGGTTGGATTTAGAGAAAGTGTACCCTCATTTGTTTGGAGGGAGAGTAGAAAACTATTTTGGAAAACCCCCTCATCAGTACACCCGATTGGAAATCAAACACAATCTCCCTGACTTTGGCAGTCTAACCTAACACGAGTGTGACTCCTTAAACCATGTGATCACCAAAGCAGTTCTGGAAACAATTGATGGTGGGGATGATGATGGTAAAACAGTAAACTTACAAGAACAGTTGGTACTAATAAATAAAGTTGGCGCAACTGATGACATTAGTGAAATGAAAAAATCCACATGTTCTGACCGTGCTAGAAGTGGTGGTGTCCATATCATCCGTAAAGACCGCCAGCTGTTGCGCTCTCTTCTCCAGCTCGGATTGGTACTTGATGGGGTTAGCCAGAGCCTCTGCCAGATCCGAAAGTCCGTCAGGTACATAGTCCTTCACCACAACAAGGAGGAAGAGTGTCGCCAGGGGCAAGGGTTGGCCGGCCTCTGTTTTAAGGGACACGTGCCTGTACCCTGGACATAGCCCAGGAACGGGAAGCACGCGGTGGCCTATCAGACGTCCAGATTCCTCGTAGGCCGAAATCCTGATACTGGCCAGGTCTGGGAGCACCACCTGCGACAAGCAACCAATTTAATAGTGGAGCCTTTTATTAATGCCCAGCTGATTTTATGCGTTTATTTTTATTATCTTAACATCTTGCCGTCTTAATAACACATGCTGTTTTTCACAACGGCTCAATATCCATGAATATGGTATCATAGTACCGAAACAAGTCGGAATGAAGTAATCCAACATCTTTCCAGTGCTGGATATCATAAAGGAGTAATGTGACAAGGAAACAGATAAGACTTAGATTATTCCACATCAATTAATTACTTAATTAATTTTGTTTGACAGATGTTAACCTTATAAAAAATTTTTTTTAAAAAGTATTCTTTTATTTTACAACAGATTGGAACGTAAAACATTGCTTTGTACCATATTATATTGTATATCATAAAAGTTTTTGTAACAACATTTTTAATGTGTAAACATATATTTTAGACTTTTCATCAACTCGTGTATGGTCTAGTTGATGAGGCATTATTAATTGTATATAAATGTTCATATTTGACAATATGTTTTTTCCACCAGAAGTAAATTCTAATTATACATTTTGACTTGTAATTTCACTTAATACATCTACCAATTTAGCTACGATTTAATCTATAAATTTAACTTTTTTATATATATTTCTAGAGCAATCTATACTTATTTCTAGAGCAATCTATCTAAGTCTTAACTTTTAATTTATGATTGATCTTATACACTATTCATTACATAGATTATTTTATTGTACTGTAGTATATTATATCTTAATCTATGATACTAAGACACTTTTGTATTTTCATGTTTGGTTATGGGAAGAAACCTCTATCGTAATCAAATAAATATCGAACAAATAGTCAACCTCGGGGACTTGAGGTAAAGTGCTTGCCTCAGGATCCGATGTTTGTAGGTTCAGACTCAGCTGGTGTTGACGGATTTTTCTCGGGTGATAAAAATTAGTAGCGCAACTTCCTTAGGGGAAGAAGTAAAGCCATCAGACCCATGTTGATTGTGGCATGTAAAAGAACCCTGGAAGGTATGTGAAAATTCCTTTCCTGACAAAATTGGTAGTCCCTTTCACTCTTGTTCATAGAAATTATAATGTGCTGATATTCATTTATTTAAGGAAGTTCATGTTAAATACCTCAAATAAAAACAAATAAAAAAACAAAGCCAAGTTCAAAATCAAGTGTCATTTTTCAATTTAAAGAATATGATACTTAGATGCTGCTATAATCGCGTAGGTAACAACTATAAGAGTGTGGCTATTTAATTCATCTTGTAATATGCATTTGTAAAATTGCTGTGCTATTGGCATGCTGTTCGATCCCTCAATTGTAGCCGACAATTTTCCGTACGTCCATAAAAGGCTATGCCTTAAAATATGAGTAAAGAATTACCCTGTAAACTGGACTATTAATGGATACTCAGCTGTAAGAGTGTTGGCATACTAAACCAAAGGTCCCAGGTTCTATTCTCATGTTATTTTTCAATTTAAAGACTAAAATTGTCTTTAAGTTTACTATTACATACATCCATTACTGTTTCCAGCCGATGGTCTGGGTCAGTTTTTTAAATTCAAGTCATATATTTTCCACTACCGGCTTGCTAGGCCTGTCATAGTTTCTTATGTCATATAATCTAACCTAAGACTAGGAAAGGCACAACATCAAGTCCCACACTGTCAATTTATCAATGTGAAAGGGTAAACCCATATTTTCATCAATGATAAATTTTCTACCATGCCAGGAATCGAACCCAGAACCCTTAGCTAAGTAAGCAGACACGTTATCGACTGAGATAAGTATCAGACCTTTAAGTTTACTATTTTTTATAGCTATTTTCATTTAAAGTCCAAATTTGCCCGACCTTCTTAAAAATGAAGGGTTCTTCATTATATGTGGGGTTGATACCATTATTAGGAACAATCTTGGTACGAAACTTCCTTCGCACGGTGTCTGCAGGCAGCCCATACATGTCCACCTCTACATACGTCCCTGCACGTTTGTCTGTCAGGAACTGGCCCGATATCACCTGTGTAAAACAAGTAAATATTAGTTATTTCATATGGTCATAAAGTGTCATATTATATAACTTTTACAGAGTTTCATATTTATTATTGAATAATGAGGCGTAGTGGCTAAAACAAGGAAATTGAAAAATATCACAGAAAAAATTATAGTCTACATATACAAATAGATAGTAGTAGTAAACAAGATAAGATAGTCCCAGCTTGGACAAATGACATTATAAAAGTGGGCGAGTTAGGTACTCAGTTACATGTGATTTGATTTAAATTTTTATTTTTTTTATTTTCCTGTTTTCATACTAGGAAATCCAGACAAACACAGTTCAACAGAAAATTGACAGTTACTTTATTTGTCTGTGTCTATCCGATTATCTTAATACAAGAACCGAATATTTCTGAAAATTCAAAATCACGTGTTACTGTAAACGTGGTCATAAAATGGAAGTGAGAAGACTGTGTGAACAAATAAATATAATTTTATTTGTTTTCTATCAAGGCCTAACCTAAATATTCTTATTTTTCTTCCCTATCACTTACTAAACAATTCATAATGTTCCTACACTTAGGCAATCATTTATTTTTTAAACTTAAGAAAATATATTATATGTAGGAGGCTATCGATTCCAAATTGGTTTGTTTTTATAGTAAAGGAAATTGATAGAACTAAAGAAAAAGAAAAAGGAAAAATAAACTACTAAGAGTAAGTTTGACTAAGAAAGCCCACTTAGGGAGAAAGGAAAAATGTGGGAAGAATCCAATGCACAAAGGTGACATCATCTTCCTTTCTTCTGTCTTCTATAGTAGAAGTAGTCACACACACATTTTAATACAAATAGAATAATATTTCGGCACTGTTGCCTTTATCAAACACAAAGAAGCGAGTACATAGTCATCCCTGGAGAGTGCTCTGGAGATTTGGTTGTCTATTAAAGGCTTGGAGTAGCCTCTGCTTTGGAAAGCTGTGGAGAGTTGTTTACAATATTCAGTTAAATCATCGAGTTCTGAACATATCCGTTTGGCTCAGGTGGCAATACTGAATGGTAGAGACCTTTTTGTGTATAAAGGATGGCTGCTATGGTAGTAGAGGTATTGTTGGTGATAGGTTTATTTTATATGTACATTGGTGCAAATTTGGTTGTTTTCAAGGACCAGATTAACATCAAGGAAGGTAAGACTATGATGTGATTTATTGTGGGTGAAGTTTAAGAGGCTGCAATTGTTGAGTTTATCTAGAAAGATGTCCAAGGATCCTTTGGAGTGAGGCCAGATCATGAAAATGTCATCGATGTAGTGAACCCATAGATAAGGACCTCACTTTCATACTATACAACAATAAAATAACACAGCAGTAATGAATGATAAAATTAGTTCTTGACCCCTTTAAATGTTCTCTAGAAGTGACCCTCCTTAAATGTTTTCTAGGTTTAAAACCTTTCAAACAGTATTTATGTTTGACACCCCTTAATTTCTCTAGAATCGGGTATCTAGGCTTGACACCCCCTTAAGTTCTCTAAGCTTGACACCCCTTGAATGTTATCTAGGTTTGAAACCCCTTTAGCGTTTTCAAGGTTTGAAATCGTAAAAGCCTTATTGTGTTCATTTTTTTTATCCACATTTTTTGTACCTTCTTACAAATATAACAAATAAACATATGAAAATAAGAGTTTTTTTCCCCTCTTTAGACCGCATCCAATTGCCCATTTGATATATTCGAATATTTACACTATTGGATTAGATTTGAGTAAGGTATAGCTTAGAGAAAATGAACCCAAATTTGTGTGGTGGGAGAGTGGGAAACTATTTAGGGTAAACCACCCTAAGTAAATCTGAATGGGATTCGAACAGCAATCTTCTTGTCATATATGTATAGTTCAGTCTAATGGGAGAGCGATACATTAGACCATTTTACCACCAAAGCCGGTCCAGAGCCATAATTGTAAAGTTTCTAATATTTAAATTAGTGCCAAGTATTGCTAGAAAGTTGATATTATTAAAGCAACACATAAAATGCAATTACATTACTTCCTAATATTAACTAATTTGAAAATTTATTGTACTACTAGTTCTATAGTAAAAAATTCAACTTTTAATTTCCTGAGGATTAAAACAAAAGTAGAGATTATTTGTTTCTGTTAATGAGTAGGTTTGTAGATAAAATAAATTGGAGCCCTAGTTACTGTCACAAAAAGATTGCAAAATGTATAAAAATGAGGTGGCCCAATGGCTAAATAATTTTATAGTAAAGTAAATTGAACTAAAGAAAAAGGAAAAATAAACTGCTAAGAAAGAGTAAATTTGATGAAGAAAGCCCACCTTGGGAAAGAGGAAAAATGTGGGAAGAATCCAATGCGCAAAGGTGACATCTTCTTCCTTTCTTCTGTCTTCTATAGTAGAAATAGTCACACACACATTTGTGTTTGATAAAGGCAACAATGCCGAAATATTATTCTATTTGTGTTAAAATGTGTGTGTGACTACTTCTACTAGAGAAGACAGAATAAAGGAAGAAGATGTCACCTAAAGAAGATGTCACCTTTGTGCATTGGATTCTTCCCACATTTTTCCTCTTTCCCTAGGTGGGCTTTCTTCATCAAATTTACTCTTAAAAAGATTGCAAAAGGAGTTCCCTATACCTGCACAGAAACTGTTCCTGCAATTATTCCATCCACAGTGGATTCGGCAAAAGGGTCCAGCCTTCGATCCTTGCGCCTCATGAACTCTGGTTTCAACAAGTAGCCACACCGGTAGTTGTATTCAAAGATACCCAGATTTAGCTGCATTGCCAAGTCTAAAAATTTGTAAACAGGTACACATAGTTTTCAAATATTATATAACCAAATCTAATTTTTTTTTTGTAAAATGTTTAATGAAGTCTTTATAAAAAAATATTTACAATGTTATGTCTTATTTATGAAAAGTATTTGTTTTTATAAGTTCAGATATTTTGGAATTAGCCATTTATAAAGCAATGGTAAAAGATATTCCCAGCTGAATCAGCTATACAAAACCGTGCAAGCAAATTTAATTCACTATAAAAGATTGTTATTTAAAATTGAAGTATTTTATTTTTGTGTGCACACATTAGAGGGCAATATTATTATTATTTACAAATATTAGAATCAAGAAAAAGGTGCGTGTGGGAGTGAGTGAATGAATAAATGAAGCAACAGCTGAACAAACCTAGCGTTTGATAATTGAGAGCCACAAGCTGACAGCCAGCATTCCAGAACACTTGAGGCATAAAGTTGGAAGAGTCGAAGCGAGTCCCTGCAGGGTACACCCGACTCAGCTGGTGCTTGTTGTAGTTGACAAATTCTATAGGTCGTTCCTTTAGTAGCTGTGTTGCCTGCTTCTCATCAAATGAAGACATTTCGTAGTAGCGATTCTTTTCTGAAAACATTTGTCCCCCTCGGTTACAATGGCTTATATGGTTTTCAACAAACAATGAAGAGTTAGTTGTATAGTTGTGTGCAGAAATGCCAGGGTTTGATCCTTGACTAGGTAAACTAAGGGTGATTTATTTTAAATTATCGTTTTACCATTTAATATTCAGGCAGATTTTGGTTTATTTAGTAATTAATAACATTTGTTATATATAAAAGACGATAGGTACCTAAAAGAGTGAATAAATGTTTATAAAATCTACTAATTTTAAAACCTAATTGAATGTAAGAATATTATAATAAATGCATAGGGAAACCAAACTATCGTGGAGTGATTTTACTAAATTTTATTTAACATGTAAAAATTAATATCAATTTTTTAAAAAGAATAATGTAGTATTTTTAATGTATTACATAAACGTGTAATAAATCAAAATTTAATCTTTTCGCAAAATTGATTACTTGGCCTTTTTTATAAAAATAGTTGTCACCGACACCTTAGCTAAGTCGGCAGTGTGTCTGTCTACTGAGCTAAGGGCCCCAGGTTCAATTCCCGGTATGGGCGAAAAATTTATCATTGGTGAAATATGGGTTTACCCTCTCACATTGATAAATTAAAGGCCGGGGACTGGATGTTGTGCCTTTACTAGTCTTAAGTCTGATTATAAGGTATATGAAGCTACGACAGGCCTAGCAAGCTGGTACTAGTGGAAAATATATGGCTTGAATAAAAAAACTGACCCAGACCATTGGCTGGAAACATTAATGGATGTAACTGTATATTCTATTCACCCTGAAAGGTCTTACTTTGAGGTATTACACTATGGCTCTATATTATAAGCTGCACCATAATGGAACCATGCAAGGTAAGCTTACCAGGTAAAATGAAGGGTACATACTTTCAGATGTCTCGAAGGATGAGAAATGCACTGGCTGCACGTAATTGACTAGAGCAGATATCTCAGCGCCTGCCTCAGTTTCTTTGGCTGTGGGAACCTTGTCTGGTATGGGCTTGTCAGGTTTTATATCATCTGGGCCATCTTCGTCTACCTCCTCTCCGCTGCTGGATTCCTCTTCATCCTCTTTAAAATATTTATGTACAAGAACACACCAAACATTTAACAACCAATGAAATACTGTCAGGGGTCATACATGTATACTCCATTCACGGTAGGAATTACTCTCTAAAAGGTCTTTTTTCCTACCAATATCCTACTATATAATA
Organism: Timema genevievae; assembly: GCA_902155825.1. Classification (NCBI taxonomy): domain Eukaryota; kingdom Metazoa; phylum Arthropoda; class Insecta; order Phasmatodea; family Timematidae; genus Timema; species Timema genevievae. Next base: position 61,907 of record CABFWO010000016.1, read on the forward strand.
GCTTTCTGGTAAGAAAAAAGGCCTTTCGGAAAACAATTCCTACGGTGAACAGACTTTATAACTAATGCGCATGAGTAGGGGGAGGAGGGATTTATCGTAGCGTTACATTGCGTGACATGAGGAAGGAAGGGAGAAGCAGCTTAGGCTAACGTAACAAAGTTTTAGTTAATAAAACAAATAATAAAAAAATAATTGTATGAATGTATCAAATTAAATTAACAAATAGAACTGTTTGACTAAAAATTGCATTCTTTAATAAAAATACTATTTATTTTAAACTTATAAGATCCAACGTGAAAATAACTAGTCTACTAAAAAACCCAGCCCATTCAAAAATGGCAAGAAAAAGGTGATTTTAGTGGAAGTGTTATGTAACTTAAGGGGGGAGGGTTGCCAAAGTGTTACGGAACATGATATGAGAGGAGGAGAGTAAAAAAAAAAAGCTTAAAATTGTGTTACGTAATACATGTATGGCCTTTTACAAACAAAATTACACTCAAAAGAATGACAGTAGAAATAATAATTGTCTAATGCTTCAGAAATATATGAAAATATCGTGTGCTTAATTGCTTTAAAAAGTTATTTCAAGTTAAGCTCTTCGTAATTTTATTTGAGATATTTTTACAAATCTTGAATCTCTCGAATGAACCATAGAATTCGAGCTCTAATTTATATCGATCAAGTTTGACATCCTTAATTAATTCATAATTTACCATTTTCCACATCCTCATGAGCACTTTCCTTGCTGTTTTGCCGACTTTGCAAAGCTGGTGCATGAGGCACATCCCCGTTCCCCTGGAGAACCAGGCTGGACTGTGAATGGCTCTTAGAATGATGGTGATGGTGGTGCTTCTTCTTGTTCTTGATTATAATCTTGCGTTTCAGAAGGTTCGGCGGGGGGAGGGTGTTTCCAGGTTCCAACTAGAAACAATAATTATTATTGATACAAGACAGAAATTGTTAGGATGAGACTTTGGAATCCCTGGAGTCCTCAAGGATATGTGGAATTCGATAAAATAGCGAGTTCAAGAGAAAGGTATTTTCACACACCTTTCAGGGTTCTTTTACATGCCACAATCAACACGGTACCAACAGCTTTACTTCCCCTCCGTATGAAGTTATGCTACAAATTTTTATCAGTCAACCCCGGCTGGGTTTGAACCCAAGGACTTCGGGTCCTGAGGCGAGCACTTTACCCCAAGACTACCAAGGTAGACTTCACTTTTAAAGTTAGCTTCTTTCTTTTCATAAAGTATTCCAGAGTTCAAACCTTGTGGGAGTCTAGAGGTGAATCTAGAAGCATCTCCCCGAATATTTCCCGGCAGTACTGGGCTATCTTGGCCTGCTGTCGAGGGTTGCAATGGTTCTCAAAAGAGAGAATAACCGGGAAGTCCGATGTTTTAAATGCTGTGTCTGCAATGGCTTCTATCACATCCTAATAAAATAAAGAACATGATTGCATCATTTTTCAATTCACTTTACTTTAGTCAACAAAGGAAAATTGGCACCAAACAGCTATTTTAAATTAAACATTTAAAAGATTATAGAAGGGCTAAGCCTACACACTTTCCAGAAAACTGTATGCCTCAAAATTCACAGTTAAAATTCCCAAACACTGGATTACTCCATTTTGAATTTAAAGAAAAACTTATTTTTTATTATTAGTATTATTATTTTAAAATATTATTTTTATTATCATTATTAATTTTTTTAATACTAACCATAGCCAAGAAATTTATCTTTACTCCCAAACAGTTGGCACAATGTGTTTCTAACAGTTTTTCTTTAAATTAAAAATGGAGTAATCCAGTGTTTGCGTTATCTGTACTCGCTTCTTTCTTCTTTGTGTTTGATAAAGGCAACAGTGCCGAAATATTATTCTATTTGTATTAAAATGTGTGTGTGACTACTTCTACTAGAGAAGACAGAAGAAAGGAAGATGATGTCACCTTTGTGCATTGGATTCTTCCCACATTTTTCCTTATTCCCTAGGTGGGCTTTCTTCATCAAATTTACTCTTAGTAGTTTATTTTTCCTTTTTCTTTAATTTTATTAATTTCCTTTATTATAAAAATAACTGAAAAACAGTCAGCTGTGGACAGTCAACCTTGCAGTTCAACCAAGAGAATCAGTCCACTCTCTTGACCTGATGAATCTGTCTGTGACATTGAAAGCTTGTCCTTAAAAATGTGTTGTTTTTTTTAGTGTTCTAAAATTTAATTTATAATAAAACTGACTAGTGGGAGATCAAGTAATTAGGCATGTTTTCGTGATTTACCTCGTATTGTGGGTGGTTATGAGTGTTTATGACCGAGATGATATCAGACCTTGTTTTAGTAACGCTTTCCTTTACCAAATTAAATAGCCTGGTATCAACCAATGCATGGAGAATTGTGTTCCAATTTCAAAACGGCATGCCGCCTTATGTTAGATTTAAAAGGGTATAACTTCATAATTAATAGATTTTAACACTTAAATATAAATTAAAATGGGCAGCAATTACTAGCTAGAACTATATGACATTAAGTAGGTATTTAAAAACCATTTAGTTATGAATAAAAGAAATAGAGTATTATATGATCTAGGCCTGTTTAATCTAACATATATACTTCATATTGTCCTTAGGTTATTTTTGGAAAGATATGTTTAGCTTGGTATGTTGTGCAAATATTAGGCCTAGTCAAAATAAGCACCAGTTTAAATAAAAATAAAATTAAATAGTTCATTTTCTGTTGATTTGCAGTATATATATATATGTTTACATAAATTAACCTACTAAATGTTATATCTACTCTACCCCAGCCGCCATATTTGTTTACGAAAAACAACTCATGTTGAATGTCCTAAAATCACAAATATTCCATTTAACCTCCATGTTTTCCTTGTTTTATTTCAGGAGTGTGGCAACCTTGACGTTACATTAATTAATAAATCAGTATAGAATTTTAAAATCTAAATTGATAAAGAACTGTGATGAGCAATGGTGAAGACTGGAGAAATCTTTACTTCAAAAATAATTATTTTATTGTTTTACATTATTTTGGAATTAAAAAATATAGTTAAACAAAATAGACAACCTTAGCAGAAATGTCAGGTACGAAGGTGTAGCCATGCACAATGACCGGTTCCTCAGTTCGGCCATTCCAGAAGTCCAGCTCGACACAGCGGCAGCCTGCCAGCAGGCACTGCCGATACATCTCCACTGATGATTTTCCCGTCAGTTGGTGACCTTAAGCATGCAAACACAATTTATATCTCAGATCAGAGTAATTTTGTAACACATTTAGTTTAGGGATGTGCGAGACTCGAAAATATCTCATCTTGAAAGTTAAAAATGAACCTCAAAAATTTGAGAGATTTGAAAAAAATTAAAACATAAATAATTGCTCTAAGAAATTTACAAACCAAACCGAGAATTTATTATTTATAATCATACCGTAAATACCTGAATATATGCCTAACTTTTTTCCAAAAAGCAGCCTTCATTAAGAAATGAGTTTAGTTTTAAATAATGTTTTTCAATACATGTATGAGTAATATCTTAACTGTTTGAACTTTGAATGAACTACAAGATAAGTCAAAGCAAGCGCCAACCCAAACGTCAAAAGGAACTTAGGCACTCTATAAACTATTTATATTTACTTTCATAAATATAATTTATATTTTTGTATTTTCAAAGAAAATTTTACTGTCCCGATATTTTTTACATATTCTGGTATCAAATTAAAAAAGGGAGAGGTTCTAGTAGAACCTTAATTTAGTTTTTTTATATATTGAAACAACAACTCCACCACGTGTAATCAAATAACCATCAATTAAGTGTTGATAAATTTATCTACCAGTGAGATAAGTGTTGTGTGACGAGTTAATGAAGTAGTGTGACATAGGTTGGTCCATATCGTCGGACAGGTCGAACATTGACGGAGACATGATAGGGTTATCTTCACTCATGAGGTAGCGGAGGAAACCGTCTAAGCTTAGTTGGCCTGTAACATAGAGTGTGGTTATTACTTCGCGACCTGCAGGAAATAAACATGATAAATACCAGTACTGATCATGTCACAAGATGAGGCCTGACATTACTGGGAATGCCTTAAAAATGCAACCGAAACAAACTTCAGTGTGATGATTGATGACCAAACAACAGACACCTTAGCGCAATTAAACCTTACTCATCCTTAGCACATATGTGTAAAGCCCGAACGGGTAGTATAACATAATGCAAAAAAAAGTATTTAATGTGTTTCCCGCTAAAAGTTTGATATCATACCTTTCTGCGAGTTGTACTTGTTTGGCTCATACTGGGATATGAGGTCCTTGGCTCTTGTGGGGTTGGCGTAGGGATACAAGATCTCGTTCAGTCGGGGATCTCTTTGAGTGTGGTTTAGGAACTCAACAAACTGGGCCGCCGACATCGATTTTCTCTTCGATGATCCGCATCTGTCGTTAAAAAAACAATCCTTGTAGACTTCCCAAGGTGATAATGCTTGTTATTGTTTGATAATTTATTATTATTCAACTGTGTGACAAATTAGATTAGATTCCAGATTTACTAATGATAGTTAATAAACACACAAGTTTACTAATGCTAATTAATAAATACATGGGTCAGGGTGACTACAAACTTTTTATCATAGAATTCCCTGATTTTTCTAGGTTTCCCAGACAGCAATAAAAAAAACTTGATTTAACCTTTTTATAGTTTTTCCTGGAGAATGTCGAGTTTTTTGTTTATTACATATCAAACATTTTCGAAAACAGTCCCTATCAGGAAAACCTCTTTTCGCTTTGTGAGCTAATTTTAATATATTTGGAGGAAGGTATAGGAAAGGTGGATAAAAATATATAAAAGGGACAAACACAATATGGCTTCTACAATGGAATAACACATTTCACACTTTACATTGCTGCCATTGGACAATGAGGTAATGGCTGCCTCTTAAAGAAAAATGATAGTCACCACCCAATCCCCCGACCTAGGTTTCATTCTATCAGAACTCATCCTTTATGTTATACCTTTTACATGTTCCTATATATGTGTCCTATCATTCTTTACAATTTTCCATTTTCTCCCTTTTGTATTTTGTTTTTGGTTTCCTCTTTTAGAAGGTTGTGTTGCGCGTTTCACACTCCTCCTTGATGAGTTCTGATAGAATGAAACCTAGGTCGGGGGATTGGGTGGTGACGATCATTTTTCTTTAAGAGGCAGCCATTACCTCATTGTCCAATGGCAGCAATATAAAGTGTAAAATGTGTTCTCTTTTTCATTGTAAAAGCCATATTGTGTTCGTCCCTTTTATATGTTTCTATCCACCTTTCCTATACCTTCTTCCAAATATAAAAACATTTTATTAAGTTATTTTTGCAGTTTAAATTTTTTTTAGATATATGTGGCCCCATGTAATTGTGTTATAAAACAAACCCCGTGAAACCACCTCATGTTTGGACTTGTTTAAATATTTAGGTTAAGAATTAGTCAAATATTTAATATCTCTGACTTTTATTTATTTTCGATTAAATCCCCTGACATCGAAATATTTTCTGACGACTTTTTCCTGTTTGTAGCCACCATGTGGGTTTACTAACGCTAGTTAAAAGAAAAAAAGATCTGATAACTTAACTTTTTTATAGAAAATATATTCATTTTTACCCAAATATCTTTTATATATATACTTACTTGGCCTACACCTCTTACAATTAACTTCAGCGTAGTTCAAGAGGAGTATGCCCCATTCTCACCAAGTCCCATTACCCTAATGTGTATCAATAAGAGTGAGCTCAACTGCCAAAATTTCTTTCGTGTTCGATCGGACTATGTTCTTGCAATGGAAACTTTAAATACTACTCTCAATTGTTCTAATATCTTATTAGAATCTGCTCTTTGTCGCATTTCGGAAAATAAAACTTACAATGTTACTTACATTTCTTCAAATATCTTCTCGACCTCAGTTCTTTGTGTCATACTTTTGTAAAGGTTGAAAAAATCTTCAAATTGGAACTTTAGAAGGTTCAATGAGTCATTCTGTAAAAAACAAATTATATTTCTTAAAACAAATTTTATTTATCTTTGATAAAGTGATTAATAAAAACATTATTAAAATAGCATATTCTGCAGTGGACTTTTATCATAATCATCATTAACTTTTTCCAGACTGTGGCCAGGTCAGTTTAGTAAAATTCCTTCATCTTCCTCTATCCTTCCACCACTCTTCCGCTTTTAATTTCTTCCATTCTTCTCCCATTACTTGCACACTTTCTGTTATTTGCTCCTCTTATCTCTTTCTTAGCCTCCCTTGCGGTCTTTTTCCTACATACTTCATGTCCATCATTTCCTTTGGCATCTTCTCCTTCTCCATCCTCATTACATGACAATACCATCTCAGTCTTGCCTCCTCTAATATCTCATGTACTCCCTGTACCCCCACTCTTTCCCGAATAGCTTCATTCCGAATCTTGTCTCTCCTCATGACAGCTAACATGCTCCTCACAAACTTCATTCCCATGGCCTCCCCTTTCCTAGCCTTTCTTAAACTCAATGTCCATGTTTCTGCTGCATATGTGACAATGGGTACAAAGTATGCTCTGTGGATTGCGAGAAAGCTTTACTAAATTTCGTATAGTTGTGAAATGCGGGTTATGGTAGCCTGTGTAAAAAAACATTTGCCCCTCAAAGCCAAAGTTTTAAAATTTAAAGTTGCCCCTTTTGCCTATTTTACTTTTTTTTTAAAGTGATTAATCTTACTGTTTACTCTTTTTAGCCTGTATGCACTTTTAACACTTATTTAACCCTTTTACTCTCTATACACTAAAATATTTCTTCGAGGATAAACCAGGTAATAAATGTAAAAATATGTGATAAGTGCAAAAAGGTCAAAAACTGTAAAATTTCCAAAAAGGACCAAAAGTCAAAAAGTGTAAAATTGAGATAAAATAGCAAAAAAGGGTAAAATGGGGAAAAAATAAATCATTCAAAAATAAAAATGGTGCTACTTTAGGGCAAAGAGTAAAAAGGTATAAAAAGAGGGTAAAAGGTATTAAAAAATGCAAAAAGGATAAAGGGGATAAAAAAGGAAAACTGGGTGAAAAGGTTAAATGGGGTGAATGCAGTAAGAAAATGGTAAAATACTTTTGGTTCAGATTATATCTCTATTTTGACATTGTGTATTAATTAGTCAGCCTACTTTGGCGTTTTGTATCACAATTTAAACCAATAAAGGATTAATATTTAAACAAAATTTAAGATTTAGTTACTATTCCCTGTACTTTATTTTATATACTAAAAATAACAAAGCTACTTTACTGATTTTCAGTGCAAAGAACGAGTACACCAGCTAGTGGTTAATAAGGCATAATTATTAATTTTAAACAAAATTTTTAAAATAATTTTATTCCTAATTATAGTATTTGTTTACATCAATTTATATATCATGATGAAAACCTTGATTATATATATTTTTTCTTTAGGACTATGATATCTCAAGTGACTCACTAAAGTCGGTTGAAAAGTATTTAATAGAGTAAAATAAATATTAAAGAAAGTAACTAGGCCCACTCAATTCATTGTGATAAGATAAGCATTTGATTACTGATTAAATTTGAATTTCTCACATCATAAATGTTAGGCCTACATGTATTTTTGTAAGCATGTGTGTGCGCTTTGTTCGTTCAGGCCTGGCATAAAGGCGACTTATCCACAGCACAAGGTTAAATCTTTTAAGTAGCTCTCCAAATGTCTCAGAAAAATGGTTGGCACAGATGAAAAAAAAATGCTTAAGGGTTTACAATAACATGATAAATTAAGTAGGGGTTTTAGTAAAAAAATGCATATTTTCTTGGAACAAGTTTGAGAACAATCAACACAAATTTAACCTCAAAGCAAAATCAGTTTCATCAAAATGGACATCAGAGTCATGTGGGTGTATTTACAAATCAAACAGACAAACATCGCAGGTAAACTGTTAACTTACCTTACCAGATGGCATCCCTGAGATATCCAGAGCCTTTTCCACTTTTTTACGGTCGTCTTTGTTCTGAGCAAACATCTTGACAATGCTGCAACATTTTAGTAATGAATAAATATGTTTTATTATCTGTATTATCATTGAATTTTGCCATTTATATTGGATTAAAGCATAAGGAAAATAGAATGAGCATTGCAAGTTTTACGGCACCACAACCAGATATATATATATATATTAGCACCGCGCCTTACTACATGTTCAGGGTACACATATGTACTAATTACACTAATATTTTACAGATATGGAAGGTTGAATTTAAAGGAGGTGTACCCACATTTTTGGACAGTCATTTAGGGAAAACCACCTTAGTGAAACCGACCGAGATTAAAACACCAATCTTCCTGTCATCAGCAGTCTAGTCTATTGTTAATATGACAATTTAGAGCATGCGGCCACCAGAGCAAGTTTGGACATACTATAAGTGCAGTCAACTCTTCAGTTTTCAACTATTTCAAATCATAGGAAAGTGGTGGTGGGGGAATAAATATAAGGACAAACACACCCGTGACTATGGCTGAGAGGTCTAAGATGATTTGCCGCCTACAAACTAAATTTTTGGGTGTGCCATTGGACACAAAATAAAGGGTTTGAATCCTGATTAGGTATTTGTACAATATTTTTTTCTTTACATCCTCTCTTCACGCTAGCATGGCGGCATTTCCTATATGCTACTTTTCTCCCCGTTGAAACGCCTAACTTACAGATATGCCAAAACTTAACGATTTAAATTTTAATTAACTGTAAAAAGTAGAATCTATGGAAAAACAAAAGTAAACTTGGTCTGTACTTAATTTGAATCTGTATTGGGTCTGTGTTCTCACCATGCAACCATTTTATTGAATGAAAACATCCTTTCAGTGAATGTTAAATATTTTCTACCAAGACATAACTGTATAATCCAATGATAATCTGTTTATTTTACAACAACTTAGACACTAGAATTAAGTTTATTTGCAAGCAACTTTAAGACAATAGGGGGGGTCTACACTATATAGTGGATTTGTGGCATTGTCGAGAGTGAAGACAAGTTTAATATAAGTGGATTGGGACTTATTATAATTTTGAGGTCCCTAGATTTTGAGGCATGAACAGCAAGGACAGATATTTAAAAGGACTGAACTATGTTTTATATTTTTATAAAAGCAACATATACACTAAACAGTGTACACTCACTTTTTGATTGGAATCTTGCCAGCCTTGTCTATTGCCAGTGTGAGTTTAGTATGAGCTTTTAACAGAAACATAATGGCCGAACTGTTGAGTTGGGGGAGGTTGTAGGCTAGCTTCAATATCTCGTCGGTCCATAGCTAGAACAACAGATAGAATTATATATAAAACAAACAACTTGAAGTGGCATTTATCATTAACAAAGAAACCACTTAGAAGTTTGTCAACAAATTGATAGGATTTATGAAGGGTGGGTGGGGATAGGTGGGATAGCCAGCTTTAGAACAAGATTCAAAATGTTTTTATCTAACATGGTCAATACTTATTGTCAGTCTCTCTTATATATTTTTAGCACCACATCTTACTACCCGTTCGGGTTGTACACACACACAAGGAAGGTTTACTTTAGAAGGAGTGAACCCAAATTTGTGTAGGAGTGGGGCAAACAGTTCAGAAAAAATCACCTCCAGTACACTCAAACAAGATTCGAACCCCAATATACTACACATTATCAGCAGTCTAGTCCATTGTGAAAGTGACACCTTAGACTGTGCGACCACCAAAGAACGTGTTACTCCCTTGACTGAATAAAGAAATTAAACGTATGATGAACATTTTTAAGAATTCTTATTTAGAAGATGGAGGTCGGTTGGAGTCGGAACATTTCAATCGGTCATTCTAATTAGATTGACTGAAGGATGATGTATTTTTTTTAGTCACAATTAAGATGCAGTTTATATATAGTTGAACTTAAGTCCTTACTTGTGCGATTTCCCTCTTTGTGCAGCAGAAATTGGCAAATGTGAGATTGACAAAGTCTGCCCCGTGACAGATTGTGACAGTTTTCTCCTCCAAGGTGTCTTGTGAGCCCATAGTGACGATCTGGCGCAGCTTTGGGTCCTTGGGGATCTTGGCGTACTTCCCTGTGCGGGCATCTCTGATAGTTGCAATGTCAAGCATGTCCATTTCCTAATTTAAAGATACATGCAAACCGTGTTTGAAAGAAATACCACACGTCCAAAACATAATTTTTAACTTTAGCTTTGATTTATATAATTTTAATTGTAAAAATAAAAGCTATGAAATGTACTTTTTTAGAACTTTTCATACATATTTTTAATGCAAAAACTTCTAACATTCTAGCTCCATACTGATAGTGTCAACTTTTGTGGGTAGAGGGTGTCATGTGGTCAGCACTATGAACCCTCCGGTTGTTAATCTCAGTTTTCTAGATGGGAGTTGCTACTTTTTCATTCAAGTAGCTCCTCATTAGTCCTCACGAGGCTGAGGTGACCCCGTTCCAGAACCACTGCTTCACAAAAAAATCTGGAAGCGCCAGGGATTGAACCCTGGACCTCTGGATCTGTAGCCAGGAACTCCTATCACTCGAGCACAGAGGTATTGATAATATAATTATACCAAAAGTGACAGTCACATATAGCATGACCTGAAGTAATAATATGTGAAAGTAACTTTTCTAGCGTCAGATAAAACCCTCTGAATACAGTACTAGTTATAGTAGTTAGTAGTAAAAGCCTTATTGCAACCTGTTGACACATGACCCTGACCTTTTGAGTCAGTGTTAGACAAACGTGTCATGCTAGTGATTACCTTGTTCTGGTCCACCCAGTGAAGGTAGAAACCATGCTTGTCCACTCTCAATGTCACAGGAGTACCAACACCAGAATCCTGGACAACAAAACATCAATTGGGCATTCATTATTATACATAATAGATGTTCAAGAGATAAAAAAGATATACGGATTTGTCCTTCCTTTTGCCAATAAATACCAAGAAAAACTTTTTTTTATTACATTTTTTGATTCTATTAACATTTTGTCTTCTATTTTTTTTTTAGCACAGCATCTTACTACCTGTTCAGGCTATATGGAATGTACGAATTACGCTAATGAGTTAGGGATGAACAATGTTTAATTAAGAGAAAGTATAGGCTACCTGCTTTTGTGTAGAAAACCATTTAGGAAAAACAACCCTCATAACACCTGACGGGGATTCAAACCCCATCTCCTTATCATTAGGAGTTTAATCTATTGCAAGAGTGACACCTTAGACCATGCGGCCACCGAAATAGGTTTTTAAAATTTTACTTTATCATATGGTGAAAGTAATGTAATCGTGAAAATGTTTGATCTATGTGTCCTCGAGCCTATGTCTGTCCGTTCCTGGGGCTATAGCTGAAACTATTTGATGGATTTTGTTCAAACTTAATATTTAGATGTTATATCGCCACGGCTTTAACCATTATGTTCTAATTTTATATTGAAAATGTGTTTTGTATAGTTATCAAATTTTAAAATGTTTATTCCTAATTACTATAGACAATTTATGTTGTACTTTTTTTTGTGTATGAAGCTTATGGTGTTTTTCCAGGTTTTTTTAAGACAAACAATTTTTTTCTGTGTTTTTCCGGTTTTCGTAGCAGCCCTAACAGTGCATCAGGTCATGATTTAACTACAATCACTAATGTCAGAAATAATGTGTGCCGGCCATTATCTTCTAACTAAACTGCCAATATGTACCTTCCCATGGTTATGTTAATTTGTCTTAATTAGTAACGTTTCTTCGCAGCAGGAACATACTGAATAGCTTTCAAGTTTATATAATGCTAACAAAGTAGATACCTAGATTGCAAGTAAATCCTCACTAAAACAAATATATTTGCTTTGGCTATTTGATTATTAAATATGTGATCCCTTACAATTATAATAATTGTACAAGTGGCAGCAATAAGCCAACTACCGAGTCGAGGATGGCTGCGTTATCTGATAGCTCGTGATCTTAATAAATCACACATTTGTAGCCGACGATCTCCACACGCCCATCATAGACTCTGCCTTAAAATATGAGTAAAGAATGACCCTGGGCACAGGACGATTCCTGGATAGCTCAGTGGTTAGTGCATTGGCGTACTAAGCCAAAGGTCCCGGGTTCGATTCCCATGTCCAGGTGTCATTTTTCAATTTTCAGAATATGATATATAGATTGCGAGTAAATCCTCACTAAAACTAATATAATAGCTTTGGCTATTTGATTCTTAACAAAGTAGAGTTTACAAGTTGGCAGTGATTACAAGCCATTGTAGATACCTGACCCACTCTCTTCTTACGAGATCTCCCCCAAATTATGCCAAAAAGCTCAATATTCTTCTGTTATTCGGGGATAAAATTATATAATTATAATGTGAATATATCTAGATGATTCAGATTAATTTAAAAAATAAATATTACTTGTGATTGGTACTATCTTTGTGAAATAATCATGGCTCAGAGAAAGTCACAATATCCATGTAGTATTTGTACTGTCCCCAGATTACTGAAAATTGGTTCAAGGTAAAATTAGTTGATGGGTAATAAACTATAGTATCTTAATCGACAAACTTTTTTAGAACAAATAAAACATATTTTCACTTATATACTTGCATAGAAATCTATAAAAGAAAAAGTTGTTAAGACCCTATTGATAGATATACACACGTTTTGTTTTAAATAAAAACCAACTTTCGGCTTTACAAGTCGACTACAGGTAATTTTTAAGTTTTAGGAATGTATATTGAAATATATTAGTCTCATAAATACATATTTACACAATGCAGACATGTGTGTAATTCTCTTAATACTTTTTACACTCGACTTGAAGGGGTAAAGATATGAAAGAAAGAAAAAGAGAGTTTACTGACACACTATTATTACACTAAACTAAATTTAATTATTGAACTTATCAATTTAACCCTGAGAAAATATTACAAATGTAGCATGCAGTAGCCCGCTTCATTGGGCGCATGGTCTAAGGTGTCACTCTTAAAAAAAACTTCTGATGACACGGAGATCAGGGTTTGAATCCTGGTTGGGTGAAGTGAGTTTTTTCTTTTTCTTAATGGGTCTCTCCTCTTTTACAAACACATTAGCATAATTAGTATATATGTGTGCAATCCCAACGGGTAGTAGTGCTAAAAACAACATGCAGTACAGGTTTTGAACCTTTAAATATACAATTAAATGGATCCCATAATTTGATAATAAAAAGTAACACAGCCACACAGAGATAAAACACGACTATCAGAGTTTTAGGACTCATTACGACGCACAAGGTTTTGTTGGCGATTCCACCATTTTATTAAGAGCCCCAATCCCCAATAGCCCTGTGTTTACAACATCTTTTACCACTTGTTGATTAAACACCATGGCCACTACGATGGCAATAAAGGCAATAACTTGTGAAGCTAGACGTGTACTAGTTTGTTTAACTCTGGCCTCAGAGGGCAGAGTATAATCTTCAAAGAAGTGTATTAGGGGTGGGTTTTTTTACAATGGTTATGCCTAATTATCTCATCAGGTGCATACTGGTTTTTTACATCCATTATTATTTCCAGCCTGTGGCCTGGGTCAGTTTTTTATTCAAGTCATGTATTTTTCCACTACCGGCTGGCTAGGCCTGTCGTAGCTTCATTTACCTTATAATCTATCTTAAGACTATCTTTAACGTGTTGTGGATACAGCACTATAGTGGCGCCACACACCCCTGGACATCGATGCCTAGGGCAGTTTCTAGGTCGGTACCTAAAAATCCCCAACCCCCTCACCCTGAAGGGTAGGATGATCCGGATCAGGCCGGATACCCAAAAGGGTGAGAATTAACTCCTCCTCCCCTTCCAGTCACTCACTGGTTGGACCGACACAGGGGGACTACGTGCCTCCCACCTATTCAGGGTGGTAATCATAGCTATTTACTTACACTCACAGAAGCGACCTTGCG
>CABFWO010000016.1:75878-116898 GCA_902155825.1 Timema genevievae
GCGATCTCCACTCTTTCCCATGTGTAGGGGAATGGGATTACACCCAATGCGCATGGGAAAGTAATATCCCACTCCTCGTGAGTACGAGTTGAGGTGCCCATGTTCTAGCCCATGCAATACTAACTGTCCAGGTTAGCACCGGAGCTCTAAAACGGCTCACCACACGAATGGCGAGGACCGGGCCCACAGGCCCAGAACCCCAAGAGCTCGGGCCCGGCAGCCCAGAACCGAAGGCCTGAACCCCACCACGCTGCCAACGCCATCACTCGTCGGCAATTAAACTCACTGTCCCACAGAGTCCAACCCATTTCTGGGCTGCCACCTCGAGCAAGCTTGTGACATGGGCTTTCGGCCCAGCCCCGTGTACTACTTATAACAGAACTAGTCTAACGGAGGCATACCAGTCCGCAGGGCCACCCTGAGCACCTGTAGGTAACCGATACAAGCATCATTCTCTCTGGCACGACTAACTTAAGACTAGAACAGGCACAACATTCAGTCCCCGGATGTTAATTTATCAATGTAAAAGGGTAAACCCCATATTCTTATCAACGATAAATTTTCGACCATGTCGGGAATTGAACCAGGGACCCTTAGCTCAATAGGCAGACACGCTAATGACTGAACTAAGGTGTCAGACAGGAGCATACCGTACTGGTGTGTTTTCTTAAATATTCATCCTGATCATCAAAATTACTACCGTTGGATATATTTAAATTGATAATAGAGAGCACACTGGCAAAAAGTCTGAATTTTACTATCAAGTCAGCCTTGGAGCCGTATTTATAGTCTAGTCTCAGGAGTCAGCCAATCACCCAGCATATGAATAATAAGCAGTTTAGGTTGAATGAGGATTAGCTGACATCCGAATCTCGACTATATATAAGGCCCTAAGGCTCAGATTTCAGTGGTGACCTATTACACTCGACAAGTTTTCAACTAGCTAGTCTTCTCCCAAAATTGGATTACTTTTCTTAAAGCATTATAGTAAATTTATGTACTACTAAACAAAATTAATAAACCACACAGTATTAAATATATGCGTATGTAGGCCTATCCACTTTTTTTAAAGATATTTTTGAGTATCGAAGTTCTCAAATACAATAGGATTCAAGGAATCGAGGATTTGAGCTTCCAATTCTAATTATATAATGAAATAACCAAAGTGACTCATACATGTGTATTTATGTATGTGTCAGTTTGGTTATTTCACTGGTTTTTCGTTTAGGAACCAACACCTGTTTCAATTCCTGTAAAGTCGGTTCTCAGTTCCTCAGTACTTAGTTCAATCAGTAGTTTAATTATTTATATAAACGCATATGAGTAACGTAAATTGAATATATTTAAGATAAAATTAGTTTCAATTCTTGCACTATGTCTACTGATGCACCGGATGATGAATTTTATAGCTACCCATATCACAGAAAGACGAAAAATAGGGTAAACTTCACAGTATGTAAAATTACCATATATAACTGTCATCTTTATTTGCTCAGTGAATAATGTTTTTTATTATATCTTATCTTTTTTACATGAGACAAACAAAATTCATATTGACTTAAAGGTTGTCCAGTATTTGCAACAAAGAACTGAAATAATAGTAGTGCTAATTTTTTTAAATTGATGATAATAATATGTATAATACAATTTGCGATTGCATGAATTTGTTTTCAAGGTCCACATGCCAAGGGGTAGGTAGTCATTTTGGGGGATTTTAATGAAAACTACCCCACCAGGTGCACACATTGAATAAAATAATTACATCTTGAGTGTATTACGACCAGCGACCACCAGACGGGGTGCCCCTATGACCAGACCTACTGGGAAATATGTTCTTGATCGGCAATAAAGAGTATCCTTAAAGAGGAAAAGACACAACACTTTCATTTGATGGCATATCTTTAGGTACTACAATCTGACACTAACATTTTAGTGAGATCTTATGAAAGGTCTTATTTTCCACATCATAATACCACTATTTAGTAGGATTCTGGAAGAAAAAATATACTCAAGAATGCCCTTCTTACAAAAATTAAAGTATATTTAATATTATTTAACATTTTTCAGCCAGTGATTCATCAATTATTATCTTAGGCTAGGGTCAAACTTACGACCAAAATACTGCAGCCAGTACACCTACACAGCAGTCTTTTCTCATTTTTTCATTTATTTGAGATATTTTACGTGCATTTTCTAAACCGACTGATTATATCAGCACCTACCAGCTTAGCTAAGTTAAGGTGTTGGATCACAGTCTTGTTAAATATGTGAGTGGCCATAATATGCGACTATTGCATAACAACAACAACCTGGTCGCAAAAATGAGTGACTATGGGTCACCGTAAAAATATTGTGGTGGGATTTTGTTGATGAAACCAAGTTTCAAGTATGGCAGTGCCCTAAGTCAAAACCATTTTATAACTGGCTAACTTTTCGGTGATAATAATTTTATTTCAAACATTTATGAATTTAAAAAAAATTATACCCATAGGTGCAAAATGTTAACATTATAAAAAAAAGTGTTTGTTTACAGATTAAGATGTTACACAAGTCAAGTGAGACATGTGTATATATCTGGTTGGTAAATAAACTGAGGCAAACAATGAAAGTGACAGGGGAAAGATTACATTAACTGTTGCTCCAATAAATTACTTTGTTCAAGAAATGACAGCAAAACCTAAACCAAGACATGGCTTGAAAAATACTTTGAAAAACTGAATAACTTACCTTTTTTTTAAATATTAATATCATAAAAATTTTATTTTAAAAAACCCCCATTTATACCTCCTTTTTTATCCAAGCTATTTTACCTAAATACAGCACTGTTAGCTTAACATAGCTATGTTCAAAGGAGCTTAAAAACTTTACATTATGCTTGTACTAAAAATTCAACACTTAATTAATCTATGGCACTAGGAACTCGAAATGTCATTGCTGCACTTTCAAAAGTATGCCACCTATCCTTATCTTGAACTTGCCTACATCCTATCTCTATCTTGAGCTAGTTCTACCCAGTCCACCTCAATACACTCTATCTCTTTCAGGTCAATTCTAATGTTATCCTCCCATCTTTGCCTAGGCCTTCCCATTGGGTTTCACAGTAATACCCTGATTTAGACTCTTCCATTTGCGCAGCATGTACCACCCACCGTAATCTACAAGACTTGATTATCCTAAGAATGCCTTGTGATGAGTACAAGGTATGTAACTAATCAGTATGTAACCTCCTCCACTCCAAATTAGCCTCATCCTTTTTCAGGACCTACTATAATCATTAATATAACAAATCATACGTGAATCAAGGGGTGTGTTTCATAAGCGCAAATTTTGAAAAGTTGTGTCAAAATTGTAATGTAATGAATACAGTTTTGTTGTTTAGTCTCCTTTTATTGTTTGAATGTACTAAAAAGCTAAAGAGATTATGAGTGTACTATATTAGTACCACCTGTATCGGTGGACACACATACTAAACAACCAAATATAACTAAACAATGATAATAACATTTTCACCAACCCCTTGCAATCAAATGGTGTGTTCAGATTTTCAAAGAAGCAAGTTTATTTTAAACATTGATGCAATTTCAAATATAGCCAACGATATAATAACCTTATGTTGAAAAGGGTTTAGTGCTTTAAAATTCCACGATAAATTCAAAAACTACATGTGAAACTGTAGGTTGCAAGACAGTTAATTTTAAAGGAGTATATATACAAACCAGTAGATCAAAAGAGGAAATAACTCTGATCCCCTCCTCTGCCCCCCTCCCCCCCGTCATGATTTACGTCATGATAATGGCCAACAAATGGAGTTATTTGTGAAATGTTTGTATTGTTTCCTGGCATAGCCGACCAAGCTGAGCCTTTCTTTGAGGATGATGGACATGACATCAACAAGTGAAATGTAACATATGGACGCACACAGCGTTAACATACTGTTTATAAGGACCACCGGGGGCGTGGGGGGGAATTAACACGTTGTGATGGCTGAAATAAAACTTTAAGCATATACTCAATGAAGATCTGGACTGCATCAAAGGTAATCGTTTTCCTTAACATTGGCACTCAAGTGAAAACAAATTCGCTAATGATGTGATGTGTGTGTGTATACTTTTCCGGGGATGAGGGGAAGGGGGGGGGGGTTACAAGGAGTATATGAGATAATGGAGGAAGCATGGCTGAGATGGTATGGTCATGTAATGACGATGGAAAAAGAGAGGATACAACAGAGAATGATGTACAGTAAATGAAGTGTGTAGGAAAAAGACCCCAAGGGAGGCCAAGAAAGAGAGGGAAGGAGCAGATAACAGAACGTGTGCAAGTGAGAGTAAAAGAATGGAAGCAATTTAAGGATGAAGACTGGTGGAATGATAGATAAATATGGAGGCAGTTTTTTTCGACCTGGCCACAGGATGGAAACAGTTGATGATTATATTGCTTGTATGAGCAACTGCATTTTTATGAATAGAGCTACCTATTTGTATTTTTTTTTTATCAATATGGACATTTTAAGCACAATTTCAGAACTTATTATAGAACCCAATTTAATTTTAAAACTGAGCAAAAACCTATGGCTGTATATTGGTACCTAAGATTGAAAAATAAATAGTACAGTGCATCACACATATTTTCTCACTCCTTTGCCTAAAAACGGAGATATTAACTCAAAACGAGACGCAATAGAGTTATACATGGTTGTAGGAATATTCCACAAAAGAAAATAAATTAAATAATATAGATTGTTACAGAAACATATTGAGAAAAAAGTAGCAACTAGGTTCATCAAAGAGCATAAAAACCAATTTCCCAGACCTAAATTTAAAAAATACATTTACCAATATTTCAGAAACTAGCCTAGAGATTGGTTTTTTAAAAATATATTTCAAATAAATGTTTTTTTATTTTTAATACTACAACAACTTTGCAATGACAAGTTATTTATTAGCTATTTTAAAGAGTTGCGGGAATATGATCAAAATGGGAAATTAACACTATGGCTATATGTAAAGTAAGTCCCTACCCTCAAAGTTTTAGGCCCACATGGGAATTTAATCAAAAGTGTTAGAGCCGATTTTGACAAAATCGAATATTTTTTCTCTCTTTTCACCCTTATGTAAATTACCATTAATTTTAAGGTTGGATAGATAGTTCCAAAAACACCTCTGACGATTCTTGTGAAAACCCTTTAAGTTATACCAAGTTTCAGCCCAATCATTAAAATGGTTTCGGTTCTTGTACCAGTAGTAAAAGACAACATTGTGAAAAATACTTTTTCGGGTTCAGTGGGTTATGAAACGTTGACATCCATCAAAATCTTTAGTTCAAGTTTTTTAACCCCCACAATACTGTACTTTCTCTACCAGAGGAATGTGAGATAGTAAAATCCAAAATTGGGTTAAATTTTTAATCAATGAGACATTTTCCAACAAGGCAGGTAATTGAACCCAGGGTGTTTAGCTAGGTTGGTAGATGACCTATCGACTGAGTCAAGTTGTTATATGCCATCTTTATAACACCTAGTTAATTATTTAAATAAAATTTTATAGGCTGTAAAATGGTGAGCCTGTGCAGGGTTATTATTTATTACCTTTAAGGTCTATTGAGAACTTATAAACATTAAAACAATTCCAAGCTACCTGCTTCAGTGGCCGCATGGTCTAAGGCGCTACTCTTGCAGTAAACTAGACTGCCTATGACAAGAACCTCAAGGTTCGAATCACTAGTCGAGTGTACTGTGCCTGGTTTTTCACTCTCTCTCCATGCACATTTTGGTACACTTCCTCTAAAATATAACCATCCGCATCTCTAAAGACATTTGCATGATTAGTACATAAGCATTTAACCCAAAAAAGTTCTCCCCGCGATGCTAAAAAAAGAAAGAATCCAAATTAATCATAGAAAAAGCCTCTTCAAAAATTATTATTTTTTATTTTCAAGATTGATTATATCAGCACATGAGAATTTCTATGATTTCTATCAATTTCGTAGGAAAATGTATTTTTACATACCTTCAAGAATTCTTTTACATACAACAATCAACAATGTACCTACGCCCTACGGCTTTACTTCCCCTCTGAAGTTCTTCTATAGATTTTTATCGCTCAAAGAATCAGTCGACCCTGGTTGGGTTTGAACCCACCAACATCGGGTCCTGAGGCGAGCACTTTACTTTCATAGCTCATTTTACGAATGCATTCAATTTTAAGAACAGTTCCAAATGTTCTCAAAATAATCGCAAGTTGTAGCCTACACTTTAAAAGCGGCACTAAAGATGACCGGGCTAATTTTGACCTGTCTCAATTCTCCCAAAAATGTCTAGAATATTAGAAAAAATAGTTAAGAAAAGACACTAGTAAAATAAAATTCTGCTAATAGTTTTAGAGATACCAGTTCTATAGATTTAAAGAAAAAACTTGCACAGTGAATAATCAGTCAACATATTTATGCAATTAAAATAAACATTAGTCGAAAGAAATAATGAAGGAGGCATATGTATAGATTTGATAAATCCTTAGATACAATATTCCATTCCCCTTAAATACATAAATTGAAAAAAAACAGTTATCTGTGGGGTTTTTTCTACCGTTACTTGAGGTGTTTAAAGTGCACTTCCTCAACCAACTGATTATGTCAGCAAATGACTTACAGATTAACTTACATATCGAACAGACACAACATCCAGATGTTAATTTATCACTGTGAAAGGGTACACCCACATTTCACCAATGATACATTTTTCGGCCATGTCGGGAATTGAACCCGGAACAACTTAGCTCAGTAGAAAGACAGGCGCTAACGACTGAGATAAGGGGTCAGACAGGATCTGAGCTATATCACTAAAATGGTTCCATAACGTCCCAAGTACTAATTTAAAAAACAGTTTATTAGCCTACAAAATTACTAAAGTGACAAAAATGTTTATTGAATAAGGTATACCTCAAGGCTCAATCTTTGGACTTTGAATATTCTCATCTGCAGCCACAATACCTCTGTAGTTCAGATGCAAAATATTCTGAACATACTATCAATTTGGTTTGGCAAAAATAAGCTGTTTTTTTAGCACAGTGTTTTACTACCTATTTGGGTTGTAAGCCTAAAGCTTACAGTTTTTATTATTTAGCCCCACACCTTACCACCCGTTTGGGTTATACACTTAAGTACTAATTAAGCTAATGGTTAGAAATTGGGAAGATTGAATATAGAGGAAGTGAACCCACATTTGCATGGAGGGGGAGTGCAAAACCATTTAGAAAAAACCACCCCCAGTTCACCTGACTGAGATTCGAACCTCGATCTCCCTGTCCTCGGCAGTCTAGCTCAACACGAAACTAGCGCATTAGCTAACTATGCCACCGAGGTGGGTAAAGCTTACCCATAACACATTGAAAACAAATTAAATAATCATAAACAAGTCTAGCCACAAAACTATTCATCAAAATTAGGCATGTTACCAATATTGAGTAATTAGTGCTAAGTATAGATCTGTTTAGACTAATAATTGACCATAACATAATGTAGGACAAACAAATTAACAGTAGGTATTAAAAAAATAAATTCTGATCATTAGGATATTATCAAGAATTAGGAATAGTGTTCATAGAAAGGTAGCCTATTGCATATTAGATTTTTTTAGCACCACACAATATTACCCGTTTGGGTTATACGCTTAAATGTACCAATTACGCTAATGGTTATAGGGAATAGGAAGGCTATATTTAGAGGAAGTGTACCCGCATTTGTGTGGAGGGAGATTGAAAACTGTTTAGGAAAAAAGAATCTCAGTAAATCTGACTGAGATTTGAATCTCGATCTTTTCATCATCAACAGACTAGTCTATTGCGAGAGTAGAGCCTTAGACAATGCAGCCACCGAAGGTGATCTAGATTGTAATTCAACTAAACTTACAACACAATACTCTTTTAACCAAAATATATAGGCCTATTCATTGTAATATTTTACCTTTATATATTAGCATTAAATTGAAGGCTATTAGAGAGCCTATTTGCTTTTAAAGTTGTTCAAAAATTAATGTACACAATAACACAGTAACACAGAGCTATCTGATTACCATGAACACAACACACAAAAATAGGCATAATCATTCTATCAAATGTGGATAGCACCAAATTATCCATCTCAAACAAATGATTTCATTAACAATATTAAAAAATAAAAAAATTGTTTAAATATAATATAGCCTAAAAGAATACACTTGGATTCATAGTGTGTGTATAAATGTTAAAAGAAGAAAATAACTCAAATAACGTTTTTCCTAAATTGTTTCCCACTCTGCAAATGCAAGTACATTCCTCTGAATTCAACCTTCCTTGTCCCTAGCCCATTAACATAAATAGTACATAACCTTCATGGGTGAGTGCTAATAAAAAATAAATTAGTAAATAATTCTAAAGGAATCAAAATACTTAGTTTAAAAGGTGACTGGAAATATTGGATAAGATTAGGTCTAGGCGTACTAGTAATATATAAATCTTGTATATATCGAGTATAAAAAAGTTAAAATTTCTAAATAATGTTGCAAGTTTGGGCCTATTTCCTCCTATATTTACAGCAAACACAAAAACTAAGCCATTGAAAATATTTATGTCTTAAACATCTTAAAGTGTGTGTTTTGGCTACTTATGTTGTCGCTATTATTAATTGTCAAACTTTACTTACAATACTTTGGTTAAGGAATTAATGAATTTCAATACTGACTAAAATTTTCTTATTCATCAATTGAATCTGAAATAATATTAGTATGAATTTAATCGAGCCCATTTTGCTTAAATGAAACTATTGTAATTTATTATGATTAAAGCGTTAACAAAAAAAAATATTTAAAAAAATTGATACTAATAAAATTGTTCAAAAATTATTTATCAGCTTTAACTTGAGGTTAAGAGGTCATAGGCTAGATTATGAGTATGGGTCCTACAAATATTGGAGTACATTAAACTAGAACGAACCACCGATCACCTAGATCAAAGCTAGGTGCGCAAGATGCAATGATTATTAAATTTTACCTGAGCCCAGGTAACTCATCCTACATAACCTTACCTCATCCCATTTAATGAACTTTTCCCCGTCCTGCAAGCTCTGCGGGACTACCACAGGTTTCATGTGCACCGCTGCAGTGATCCTGGAGCCTGCCATGGTTCGTTGACGGGCTCCTTAATGTTTGACAACAAAGGCACCGCTCATCTCAGCAGCTTTTAGAAAATTAGGGGCGACTGTGCCGTCCACTCACAGGCCGAGCCTAGATTCAATACACAACACATCACATTTCACCAACAGGGCTACCCCGCGCATCACTTTACTTGATAAAAACACTACCAATTATTTGCGGTAGGCTAAGAACAACAGGAGATCGAAACTTTGTCAAATAAATGTCATCCACAGGCCCTTTGACATTTCTTAAGCCCGTGAATATTAAACATAACATCCACTTCTTAATAAGTTACCGCTAACGGAAGTGGTGTAGACGATTCCAAAATACTTTCTGTATGTGAGTGAAACTAAATTTATATTATGGTAACCAACCTACTATTTTGAAATAAAAAAATATTACCAATAAAGTTGGTTCGTTAAGCTCTCCCCATATTTGAAGCTCGTCCTAGTTATTGATGATGTCCTATATAATATTTATAAAGAAATTGTAAACACAATTTGTCTCTGAGATGATATGGTTTATTTCGCAATATCCCTCAATATGTAAATTAAAGGCTTAAAGCAAGCTGGGGGAATTTAGTGATGTTACTGCTTATCTCACGTCAAAGCAAATATCACAATTTAGCAGTATGCGCGCCAAGTATATTTCTTGATTTTATTTTAAATTAGATACCTTATTGCGTATATTGATAAAAACAACTGGGTTTAGTATTAAAATATTGTACTAGTGTTTCGTTAGCGTGTGAAGTTACATTCTTAAATCCTTAACGTTCGAGTTCTTGTTTCTAGAAATATTAAATACAACAATGTTATTCTGCAATGCTTAGTATTTGGTTCTCTATGTTCTCACTGCTCTACTTTATTTTATATAAAATAATTTTACCTATAGTATGTTTCCGGTAGAAATTATTATAATAATAATAATAATGTTTATTTCAAACGCATAATTATATTAATATTTATAGTGCACAGATAAATACACACAATACATGAATAAACATATTGTTACATATTCAGAAACATACAAAACAACTAAATCGGTTTAAAGAACAAACGAACATAATTTTGGTGGTCAACATTGATAATAATTATTTTACTTTAATATTGGTTATTTTTAATAATGTTCAGATTCCATGTCTATATAATAAATATGAAAATTATTAACTTTTATAACTTTAAATTCTTCCTATCCTAAGTACTGTTTAGTAAATTAGACTTATTACTCCTAGATAATGCATTCCTAGCAACTGCTAGTTTGATACATCACACGACTTTTTTTAGAATAAAAGGTTGTGAGTGACGTCACATGGGTAGTGAAACTGACCCATTTTATTCAAGTTTTGTATCTATCTAATATAGCGCCGCTGAAGCGTGCTCAATTAGACTATGAAACTGTCTCTACGTTAAGTCTATTGTGTTTTATACCTACCCATGCACTGGCGTGTGGTCAATTCTGGGCAAAGGGAAGCAATAGGCCTAACTAAGGCTACAATAAAAGGGGTATGGAGGACGCTAGGTTAATAGGAAGCTTGCACCGTTTTTTTATATAGTTAAAAGTATTGTGGGGATGAAGGAAAGGGGGGTGACACAAACTATGGACAGAATAAAACAAAATAATTGATCTTAAAATACTACTCAATTATTTAAATTTATATATATATATATATTTATTTAAATAATAATTGTAGTTTTAACACAAATAAAAATAATAATGGTCAATTTACAATTGTCGAAGTTTTCTCTTGGGTTATGGCTTGCAAATGAGGATGACCTTTGGCCTGCCTTATAATAGCTTTGAATCTGGATTTATTCTACACGCCATTATCATTAGTAAATAGTAAGGTCACTTATATAATTTTCCGCCAACCCAACACACAGATAATTACTAAACACTTTTTAAAAAGTGGGTATTGAAATGTCAAAGTTTTCTTTATATATAGACTGCCTGAAAAATGAGCGAGTCAAAAAACTGGGACAAAAAACTGTGCTTCAAAATATTACTTATAAATTTTAACACAGCAGCCCTCTTGCACTGCTGCACTTGTTGACACACTCATTCTACTACTGTATGCAAAGAAACAAACCGCTTCCCTTGGAGGATCAAACAAGCATCAATATTCTGTAAAATCAAACTAAACTTACTGTAATTTGCTTATAAATACATTATTTTGTAATAGAGTGACCATAATTATATCTAGAAACAACCTAAAAAATAAGATTTTAACAGAATAAAACCTACGATTATACACCAATCAAGATAATAAACTCATGTGATAACACTCGCCTAGGAAAATGACGCTTCCCTTTCCCCGACAAGGGCTGGACAGTCCCAAAAACAAACAATCGACGAAATAAAGAGCGAGCAGACCAGCTGGCTGGCCGGTCAGTCTGAGAAAGAACTGCTTGCTCTAAGAAAGAAGAGCTGCCACCTCAACTCGGTTTACTTGCTGGAGATGTTTCTATTTAAACTGATTTGTTTGAACTTTATTTTCCTCTTATTTTCTTTATTCCCTTTTTAATTTTAGGGAAGCATTGCTTCCCTTGAATAAACGCCACTGGACCCATGTCCAATATATTTGACAATGTAAGTATGCTGTAGAGTCGCACAAAAAAAAAATTCAAAACAAAGTGAATTCATGTTTTATTGTTTTTACTTTTTAGCACTGCGCCTCACCACCCATTCAGGCAATAAGCGTATGTACAAATTATGCTGATGGGTTAAGAATGAAGAAAGTTGAAATTAGAGGAAGTGTAGCCACATATGCGTGGAGAAATACTAACAAACCATTTGTAAAAATCACTCTCAATACATCTGACCAGGATCGAACCACAATCTCATCATCGATAGTATATTCTGGTTTCAGCCAATAACCGTTCTACTGAATGGACTTGCTGGGTGTCAATTTTATATTATAGGCCCTATTTACACATCAAAATGTCATCCAAAGTGTTTGTTTGAAGGTTTTTAAGGTATGTCTCACTGTTATTGTTATTCCTTTAGTGACCAAACACTTTCCAAACAAACCTGTTTTATGTCAAAATAATAAAAATCCATAGTATATGTTGCTTTCCTTACATTCATATGGTAAATAGTTTTTGATATAGTCAACAGTGAAAACACTTAAAATCTCCATTTTGAGCTAATTTATTCAAACTATAAATGCAGCTTTATAAAAGACAAATTCCTATAGTGAATTTATGCTTCATATTTATGCAGAGTTTTCAGAATTAAAATATGGCAGAAGACCATATTCGACTATTTCAAAATATCAATGCACCAACTTATTCAAAGAGGATGTAGGATACTAACTAGTGAAATCTAAATAAGTAAATGCAGCTTTTCTGCAGGAATTTACTCAGTTTTTTTTATCATCACAGCTCCAATTCAAGTGCTTCTATCACCTTGGAAAAATGAGTTAAGGATTACAAACCTATTCAAACAAGTTGGAGCTATTTTAATAATTATCATCATCATGTTTCCAGCCTGTGGCCTGGTGAGTTTAGTAAAATGCCTCCATATTCCTCTATACTTCCACCACTCTTCCTTTAATTTCTTCCATTATTTTCCTCTTACTTGAACACCTTCTGTTATCTGCTCCTCCCATCTCTTTCTTGGCCTCCCATACCTCTACTATCTCATGTACTCGCTGTAACTCAACTCTTCCCCGGATAACTTCATTCCTAATCTTGTTCGTCCTCATGACAGCTAAAATGTTCCTCACAAAATTCATTCCCATGGCCTCCACTTTCCTAGTCTCTCTTACATTCATTGTCCATGTTTCTGATGCATATGAGACAATATCATTTCTTGGCAATTAGCTACTCACCTAAAGAGATTTGACAACCAAATAAACACTATCTTAAATTATGAATGTATTTATTGTAGCCTAATACAAACATTTTGTATTACAAGTTTAATTTTTTTTTGGTCTGGTTCTAATGGTCATAGAAACAGTTTCAAAACTAACTTACTACAAACAACATGAGTTAGGACAGCAAATTTTATAAATAAAGGTACAAAAATACTTCAAAAATAAATACATTTGAAAATATATACACACCCACAATATACAATAAAGAGTAGAATTTTAAACAAAGATAACTCACAATAAAAATAGTGTTTGAACAAAATTATTGAGAGCAAACCAACATAAGTATTAAGACAAAATATATCAGTCCTTGGTTAAATTATCTACCGAGTTGGATTGACATGTAAACATATAAACGTCATTTCACACTTTACCCTGATATTAAAATTGTTTCATATTAATTGAAAATAGAGTTAATGACATGTTAAGAGGATGGAAAATGAATGACCACCAAAACAAGCAATGGAAATAAGACCAGGAGAAGGCCCAGACTGAGATGGTTGGAGTCGATTAAGAACAATGCATTCAGAAGAAATTTGAACTGGAACAGGTTCATGGTGGAGAGGGGGAAATGATGATGAAAGTTATTTGGTTTGAGTTGTTCCTTTAACCTTTGGGTTTAAATATATATATATAGTGTATATATGTTTCATAAAAATGTAATCTTATATTTTTGTAATCAATTAAAAGAAAAAAAACCCTGTAAGAATGTCAATGCTACAAAACCAAAAAACAAGCTTCAGAACTCGACTAATTAAGAAAAGAATGGGCTAGATGATAATTGTGAGGATGGCGTATGCTCTAATGGTTTGTTATCACTGGATGATGATACAAACACCAAAAGATTATTTTCTTTCTTAAAATTTGTACTTGTACCTAATTTCATCCCACAAATGACAAAATATTTCAAATTTCTTATGTCAAACATAACTAAAATAAAACTTGCACATTATCATGTTGACAAGAGTTCAAAAGATTGCCAAACAATACTACTGCTTGCACAATTATTTAAGAATATAGTAATTGTAATTATTACTAGGTACAGCAAAAATTCAATAAGAGATGCCACATGTCTAAATAAGTATATTCCATCTAAACAATAACACTTATAAGAAATAAGTTTTGTCATCACACATGTGAGCCATTGCATACATTCCAAACTCGATAAGTAAAGTCTTGTCCATTAATACCTACTTTAATAGTGTATATAAATTATTGTAATACCCATTTTATATTATAACAATCACTGTTTAATGACTTAGAAATGTATGAAAATAGTGTGTAAACACTGTAAAAATAGTAAGTAATTACTAGGAAAGGAAGCCAGCCTGAACGAAAGTTAGATTAGAACTTGATAAAAAAAAATTCTCTCTTCGTTTATTCATACTCTTTTCTGTTCACTCTCTTCCATGTAATAAAAATACCTAAAAAAATGCAAAGTGCAATTCATCAAGAGATATATTACTCCATATATCTAAAAAATCCAATTATTCAATAAGTTACTTTCATGCCCCTTCTACCCCCCCCCTCATAATATAAACAAGTATTTTCATATATGTTAAATGAACCACTCTCAGATTATGAGATTCAATTACATACTTAGCAAAGATGTGCATTTTAAAATAAAAGAGTCAAATTAACTAAGAAAATTGTCCTTCTTTCATGTACCTGCGCACGCCTGTAGAGGCAGAAATAATAGCTTTCTAACAAGGTCAACAACAATGGCACTTTAATATATATTGGGTCAGATTTAATTCATGTATGTTAGTGTAACAATATGTATGATGAATGAATTTGAAAATTCACTAAGACTATTTGCAACTTACACAAACTAACCTCTGAAAACAGGATGTGAATGGTTATTTAAAAAAATTGCAAATTCTTCTGAAGAGAGGATGAAAAACCACTTATATAAAATACTACTATAAACGCAATAAGTATTGAGCACCTGGCTTAGCAGGTCAAAGTCATGGGTGCAAGCCACTACACAAGCTCTGCCAGTATTGTTTGTCAGTTTGTCATCATTTTGTGTCCTTGTTCTTTAGTTTTTGGAGGAAAACACCTTTTTTAATTCAACATAAAAACTAATAGCCTAACAACTTGATGTAATCGGGAAGGAATGCAAAAGGTGATTAAGTCAAGATGCACCAGCAAGAGAAAAAAATAAGAAAAACACTTTCATGGAAAAAATTATCCTAGAGCACTCCAAACTCAATTCTCGACCTTTCAAAATCAGGCACTGTTAACTCATCTCTACCAACATTTCAAATACATTTTGGAAAGGTTTGTTTAAAAATTAAAAACATAGTTTCTTGAGGTTGTTATTGAATTTTGAAATATCTATAAAAAATTTCAAAAAATTATCCTACTTCTTCCTCTACCCTCCCACCCAGAAACAGATTTACACTATAGACCTAGGTGCGACGGCACATTTTGGATCACATTATTTTTTATTAAAATTACGTTTAAAAA
Source organism: Timema genevievae (assembly GCA_902155825.1). Lineage (NCBI taxonomy): Eukaryota > Metazoa > Arthropoda > Insecta > Phasmatodea > Timematidae > Timema > Timema genevievae. The sequence continues at coordinate 91,385 of CABFWO010000016.1, forward strand.
TTATTGACTAACATTATCGAAATAGTTCAAATCAAAGTAAGAACGGCAATATTTATTTTTAAATAAGTGTACTTTGAAAATGCTTTGTAACTGACGTCAGTCTCCCTTTATTCATAATGTAAGCTCAAGTTACTGTAGGGCATGTACTGTACATACCTGATTATCTTTAGAAGACATCTTTTCTCGAATAACTTCTGACCCCATCCCCCTCCCCAACACCTCTTTTCACCAAAACTTATTCAATACCTTGGACCTTGACAAAAAGGTTTGGGGGGAGAAGGGGGCGCATTTTATAACTGTGCCTAGGAGTGCAAACATTTTAAATTTGCCACTGTTCCCACCCCCTTTTTCTAATTTTTTAACGTGTTAAAAATATATTATTATTATTATTATTATTTAGCACCGCGTCTTACTACCCGTTCGGGTTATACGCTTAAGTACTAATTACACTAATGGATTAGGAATGGGGAAGGTTGAATTTAGAGGAAGTGAACCCGCATTTGCGTGGAGGGAGAGTGGAAAACCATTTAGGAAAAACCACCCCCAGTTCACCCGACCGAGATTCGAACCTCGATCTCGCCGTCCTCGGTGGTCTGACTCAACACGACTGGCGCGTTAGCCAACTACGCCACCGAGGCGGGTTTAAAAATATAACAATTTCAAGAAGGTCACATTTAAACATGATTTGTTTAATCTCACAAATGTGAACCTGACATAACAAATTCTCCAGTCCCCTCAGTAAACAGACTGATAAGGGAAAATTGACACATAATAGCTGTCTGTGTGTGTACTAGTTTGCACCACTTAGGTTGAATATACAAAACAAATAAAAACATAGTAAAAAATCAACAACAGTACAATCAGTGAATAAACACTAAGTTACAATTTGAATCGTTTAAATCAACTAGAACGAATTCGGCATTTCCCAGCTTACTCAAGAGTTGAGTAATTTTTAGAGACGGTATACTCGAATTCTCAAATCCTATATTATTCAAGAGATTTGTAAAAATCTCAAAAAAGTATCTTGAATACAATTATTAAGACTTTAACTTCAAATAACAATTTTAAGCAATTGGTAAAAGTAATTATATAAACTTGTCTAGTTGGGAGAGTAACACCATCACAGAAAGGACAAAATTGTATAAATATAATTAATTTACTAAAAAAAAAGTGTTCTCTTGGTTGTTTATAACGTAATAGATATGCCAAACGTAATATCATTTAGCAGTGTCACCAGGCTTTAAACAACTTTTATTAAATTCAATTTTAAAGATTCAAAAGAAAATTTAAGATTCAGATTTGAGAAAGATAGGATTAGCCTTATTTCTGGTAATTTTATATAAATATTTAGCTATTTACTTTCTGAGAAGTGTTCATTATTATTTGTAGTCAACTAACTGAAGCAAAAGAGAGACAATGTTACAAACATGCTTAAAATGGACAGTCGAGTTTTGGTCTAATTTAGAGAATTGATCAACTTTACTCCCTAAAAGCTTAATAAACTAGAGAGCAATAAACGTAGCTCAGAGTTTAAATAAGTAATCATCACTTTTATTCGGTAAAGTTCAGTCTTCAAAAAGGTGTCCCATCTGGTGACGACCTAGAATTCTGTAACGATTTCATCTGATCGAGAGATGGGATTTCCTTTTAGCAGCGCGATTATTAAACTGTAAACAAAGACAAACCTACATTATATAAACTTTTACAAACTTTTCAAATGTTCATCAATGTTGGGTAAAATGATAAGTAGTTCATTAAAAAATTACAATGAAATGTGTTTAGTTGTAAATATGATTTATACAATGCTCTAAAAATTAAAACTATCTACAATTACAATTCTTTTTTTCAATTAGCTTACATCCAACAAGTAATTTGAATTAAAATCATTGCATGTCTATAGTTATGGTTTTAAATTTTAAATCTAGGTAATAAAGGGTATGATAAATAAATCTACATACCAGTACAAGTATACGAAGAAAAATATGAGGTAATATCCCAAGAATATCATACAATCTCGCATATGTTTCTTCAGTTGACCTCTATTGTGAATTTCTGTAGGATCGTACACACCCATATTTCCATGTGGCACTGTAGCAAATCTTGAACAGCACAAAACAAACCAAAAACAACTCAAGTGTTGTATAAGATCTGTGCAGCAATACATACACATCCTGAGAAATTTGTGTTATCAATGTGAAATCTACTTAAATAAAGTCTAAAAATTTCAAAGTTGTTGATGTCGTAGGTAGGCCATAGTAGATTTTAACCAATAAACATTTGTACTAATTTCACAATTACAATTGACCAATGTATATTACCTAATAATGTTTATAGTGTTGTTAATTCACATGCATTCACTAAAACATACTAAGGACTACACATAAAAACATCAAAGAAGATATAATATTTTAAATTTTATTTTCTTGTTTATGGTTAAAACATATTTTGTAGCCTCTGTTTAGAAAAAAGAGAAAAGGCCCATGTAAGCTTAACTATAAAAAGTGTTTTTAACATTGTATTTTATTAATCGTTCAGGCTATACACATATGTAATAATTATGCTTATGTGTTAGGGATTAGTTAGGTTGAATTTAGAGGAAATGTACCCACAAATGTGTGGAGGGAAAGTGGACAACTATTTAGGGAAAACCACCCTTAGTACATCTGAAAGGGATCCGAATCTCGATCTACCCATTATTGGCAGTCTATCCTATTGCGAAGAGTGATGCCTTAGACTATGCTGTCACCAAAGCGAGTTAGAAAATGTTATTTTGTTTCGGTTTCATAAATTGTCTAAGCCATAGTAGGATGCTGAAAGTTGTGTTAATTAAAATCATGCCTGGGTCATGATCAACTTAACGATGAAGTGTACCACATGTTCCTGTCAGCCAATCATGTTGCAACCAACAACGACATGGCTATTTGTTACTTCATTTGTTTGTTAATAGTGTGCAGACACCTTCGTTGATATAGTTTGTTTGCCTGCATTTCGCAAACATCAAAATGTCTTATTTTCTTAACCCTTTGAGTTCCAAGAGAAATGACCAAAAAAATGTGCTAAAAGTGTCAAGCTATTTTGCTGAGAAATACGGGATTTTGTTTAAATTTTATTAACTTATTAGCCTTTGAACTTCTTGCACTCAAATTTTTACATAAACTAGCTAACATGCTTGCCAATCCGATTATATAATTATACATGTACTTTTTAAATGTTTAAATATAATAACAAAAATCACTAGCCAAGATTTTGAAAAAATTACTGTTTTATTTAACATTAATTTTTAAGCTTTGAAAATTTAAATAGCTCGAAATAGAATAAATCACTGAAAATAACATAAAAAACTGAGTAAATAATAAAGTTTACAAAAAAAACTAACTTTAGCATTTACACTAAAATTGGGTTATGCAGAGTAGCTGTTTCAGTGACCATCAACTTTAGCAGGGTTATAGTAAATATAAAGTCTAAAATAAATAATTGGCTTAGAATCAGAAGGGGAAGGGGGGGGGGGGAACTTTGAACCTGATACTTCTGCATAGATATGAAGAGGTTGGGATGGATTATCCTGATCTTCAAGATTTATTTCCTCCCTATAGCAATCACTCATATTCACACTCGCCTTATCAATGTCAGCTGCCACTCCTACTTGTTCCGATCTTTCACTTTCACTAGAATATAATTCCTGTTCAGTTTCATTATTTACAGGTTCAGAATCACTGCTTTCATAATCACTAACAAATTGCTTACTCTTGCTTGAGCTATCAATAAATATTGCAAGTATTTCTGTGTCTTGAATCACAGCTTTCCTCTTAGGAACCATGTTTACACACAAGGTCAAAGATAAAATTCATAAAGTAAAAAGTTATAAAATAATTTTCATGTTTGATATATCGAAACTCTATGTGCAAAGACAAATAAACATAGCTTGAACATAAGAGAATGCAGTGGAAATAAAATCTACCCTATCTGTTGACTTAATACTGAACTAAGAGCTCGAAAACATGGGATCGCTGTGAGTGACGCTGGTAGTTTTAGCAAATATTTCGTGAATCGCTCTGAGTGACGTTGGCACTCAAAGGGTTAAACTTTATGTTAAAGTTTCAGTAAGCTTATATTGCAAGTACTTGAATCTAAAATCCCCTTAAAGTGGGGATGCAAGAAAAGGGATGTGTTTTTGTGTCAAAATAAATCAAAGATTGCTTTGCTTCAGTACAAACATTTGATTTAATTTTCTCCACGTGGTGACCCCAACAGTTCTTGAATATCTGTCAAGTGTGTCCTGGAATTTAATGACAACTTTTTATCTTTTTAAAAAGTTTGTCATCTAATGTCGTTATACTTATGGCATATTCAACGAACTGTTGATAAATCACCATGTGAATAAAACTAAACTTTAAGTTTGTACTGAAGCAATATATTATTTATTTTGGCCCAAAAAAAATGTTTTGCTATACAAACTGCCTTTTCTCATGTTTCCTACATTCCCACCTTAACAGCTCGAGTGCTAATGTAGTGACTAATTTGTTGGATATGTTTTGCTTAAGCTGATACATTACGTTAAATGAATCCTGTTCACACACTATGTTTTGTTACATTACATGAACGTTAAATCGATCGTACAGTAATTCCAGCATCAATGTTGAAATGTCCTTACAGCTTAACGAATTTACTTCCTAGTAGGAAGCTGAATAGTGATATTTTTAATCATATGCACAACATGATGATAAGGGTCATTCCATGTGACTCACATTAAAGCGAGTCATATTTTCCAACTTTAAATTAATACACAACCTATTGAAGGCCTAATAAAATGATCTTAGAAAAATAATAATTTAAAAAATGTTTTAACTAATGTAAGTTATTACCAATTATCTAGCAAAGTTGAGCAGTAAGTTGAGTTTGGAACCGAGGAATAAATGATGAAATGATACATTTGGAGCATTGCGCTGTTGGATTTTTGGAAAGATGGAAAATAAATACTTGAAGAGCTTTGAAATGTGGTTCTGGAGAAGACTTGAGAGGATCAAGTGGACATACAAGATGATTAATTTTTTCAAAACTTTGTTTTCCTATGTAAGTTAGGGTGGAGTTATTTTTGGATAACATTCAGATATTAGTTTGGACTTGTAAAATAAAAATAAATTCAATCAAATTATTTTTTATTAGTGACTCAAGTTAAATGTAACATGAGTAAAAACAAAATTTATTTGCATATAAAAAAAATATAGCTGAAAATTAGATTTCCTATTTCAATTTGAAAAACACTAACTAGATACTACACTGATATGGGTCTATTCAAGTTAAAATTCCACTGAGTGACCCTTGTTGATCAAACTTTAAGAGTGGCCATGAGTGCTGAGCAGCAGTAGTTTCAGAGTCACCAATGAGAGGATGTCAAAAGTGACTTGTTTGAATACCTAACAATAAACTATAACTATTTACATGCCAATAAATGAAAAGATCCACAAGATTATCAACTCTTTTTAGCACCACGCCTTACTACCCGTTCGGGTTATACGGCTAGATGTACTAATTATGCTTATGGGCGAGGGATGAAAAAAGGTTGAATCCAAAGGAAGTGTACCTGCCTTTGCATGGAGAGAGAATGGGAAACCATTTAGGAAAAACCACCCTCGGTATACCCTAGAAAATGCGGCCATTGAAGAGGGTACAAACAATTTTTGTTTTTGGTATTTTGTGTCCCACATTTCATGAAATGACCCTTAACAGCTTGATATAAGAGAATAAATGGAAAGAAATGAATTGGTATTCAACCGGAAAAAGAATGAAAAACCACCAGGATATGTAAAGGGAAAAAAAACCCCATGCATACACAATTTGGGTAATTAGGTAACCATGTATATCTGAAGAGTAACTAATTTACTTGTAATCTGACCCCTTAGTTCAGTGGTAGCGTGTCTACCCACTGATTTAAAGGTCCCAAGTTCGATCCCTGGTATGGCCAAGAAATTCATCATTGGTAAAATTGAGATTTTCTGATATAAGTACTCAGTCGGTTGAGAAAGTGAATGTTAAATTCCCCAAATAAATAAAAAACTTACTCGTATGCCAAATAGAAGGTCATTGGAAAGTTGAACAGAGCTAGGACCCAGTGAGCGTGAAGTAAAAGTATTAACGTCGTGAGACATTGGGCAGCAATCTTCGGAACCACCCACTGCAACCATACAGTGGTAGCGTAATATTAAGATTTGGGTGCTGCAAAACATATATACTTTACACATATAAAGCTACCCGAAATATTATGTCATAATTGTATTGAAAAGGTGTCACAGTTGAGGGCTATGTGCCCTAATATTGTTGGCCTGACTGAAGATTTTAAATAATAAGATTGTGATTAGTTTGAGCCTTGAGGTCTACTAGTTACTATGCACACAACATATTTTAAATATGTATAATTTACTAAATCTATTAAAGTTTCTAAAAAGCTTTTTAGTGCTCAAGCAGTTTCATATTATCGACTCAAACCAAATCTCGTTTTTTTTTCTTTCAAAATTATCAAAGCTAGCTTAACAAAAGCATTTGGCATCCACAATTTGCATGCATACCTATGTTTGTCCCCAATCTGCTCTAGATCTATATACTTTCTACTTTCTACAGGCCTTTAAGCAGGCACACAATGAACCAGGATTCATAAGTTTTACATAATTGTCACATCTTTCTTTTATTTCTAGTATAAAGGCCTTAAAAGTACCTAAACTATTGCCTCAGTAAATACATGCATATATTTTCCATAGTACAATTTTGCAACCATTACACACACAATCTATGAAATGTAATGACATGGGCCTAATCAATGTGAAGAGAATAGAAGGTAGCACCAGATGGAGATCCAGAATTCTGAGTGGATAAACGTGTGACGTCACTCAGTCCACATTAGGTACATACACAAAGCTATATTAAAGACAAACTAAGCTGTTAAAAATCAGGTCACATTTTGGAATTTTAAATAATAAATAAACCTTTGAAATGAACATCAATGTCTAAATAACATTATTACTCTACTTGTTTGGAAAAAATATATGTGGCTGTCCTTGTATTAAAATAAAACTGTTTTGTAATAGGTTGCATAAGCAACGACATAATTAAAATTCCTTTAAGTTATGCTAGCTCTCTATTCTCTTTACATTGGGCCAAATAATATATTAATTAGGACACTTACTAAATTCAATTTGGAACAACATTGTTGAGCATTCAAATAATCACACTCCAAGTCTGACAGTGTGATCACCTGAGAAAAATATTAAGAAAAATATACATAGAACATACACACAGAATAACCATACATGTCAATAACAGTATCAAATATTTTCATGTTTGCATAAATGTTTGGCAAATATCAATATCTCGTGAAGCGTATAACCTAAATGAGTAGTAAGATGCGGTGCTAAAAAAGATCTTGTAAATTTAAAATAAATAAAATATGAATGGGGACGGATGATGTATGGCATTCCCGAAAAGATCACATTATGATATTAGATTACTTATCGAGTTATTTCAAAATAGACAAAGTGAGAGTGAGAAGGGGAACAGGAAAACGACAAAGGATTTATATACTAGGTCAATATTTTAATGTGTGATTCTATAGAGATGGATTTTTTTTTTTTAATTTATGATAAGTGCAAAGGGGTTGCAGTTGCCTACCTAACCAATTCTTACAGACGACTTATATGTTTAGGGTTACATATATTATATAAGGTATAGCAAGCTTATCGAAGCAAATATGCTGTATTTAATAATTAATCAACTTTACCCTTCAAAAAGTTTTAAAGGATACAAAATAAACCAACAGGAACAGAACCGCTCCCGTGTCTAACAAAGAGAACGCGAACAAGACCGGGTCAGACATGAACATTGCACTTAAAATAAGAGGACAAATGACACTTAATAATATAATAGAGGAAGCAAATTTATCTTTTAATGAAATCTATTGTAAGCAAGAATATCCGGATCACACCGCTAATAACATTACGAGTTTTTTTTTCAATGCGAAGCCATATTTATACACTACAAGTCTACCAACATCGGATTCAAAATAAATTATAGTAAAATTTCTAACAGTAAAATAAATTTCCTAAAATAATGTCTAATATAAATAGGTAGTAGCACAATGTTTATTTAATTTTTCCTCAAATTAAGTTCTAATTTATCCTTTTTTTAATGGAATTGAACCTTCAGAATATGAAATAAATTAGTAAATTCACGTATAAATCATAATATGCATTTTTTTTTACAAATATAAAACTATACAAAGGAATGTGTGTGTAGTAGATAGACATATTCAACAAATAATTTTTAAATTTACATTCTACGGTCAAAAAAAGAGTTTTTAATATTTGAAAGCATTAATTTATTATAAGCATATTTTGTATGTAGAACAGAAGTGCGTTAAATTATTTTATGGAATATCTGAACAGTGTCACACAGTCCAATTTTCAAAGGAAGTGCCTTATCTGACAGCTGTTAAAAGTTACTAGATCTAATTTTACATATTCATATGACACGTCATTTATTAGAACTTGCTTGAGCACTGGACAATATTGACAGCATTTTCATTTTACAGCAAGTTTTTTGGAATCGGGAATTAGCAATTTTTAATATATCCGGAACTGTTACCTCTTCAAAGGACCTATTTATCAGCAGAGTAATACATTTTGCTATAGGGTTCTTACCTTTTTTTTTTAGCAAATTATTAGAACAATGATCATATGGGTGGCTCTCAGAGTTTTTAAGTTAAGAGATAAATTTCGCCACCTCACTTTCATCTGTGAATAGTAAAGACATGGATTGAGCATTTTTTTCCTCAAGTAGTATAAGTTTTTCCAAAGGCTTTATCGCTACTCTCATACTTAAAGAATGCCCCACCTCAATAAAATAATTATTGAAAATATTGCATATTTGTTTGTTGTTGGTATATTATTGGTTATCATACATTATTTTAGTTATTGCATTAGAATTAAACTTCGAGTTAGTTTTGTTCAGAGCACTGTTAATAATTCTCCACATTCTCCTGGGGTCACCAGTAACGTCATTAAATTGCCTGGCATAGTGTTCCCTGACTATCTTTCTTCTCAGGAAGGTTACGCTATTTCTGCATAGAACATAATCATTATCTATATTTACACTAAGAGGATGTAATTTGGCAAGCTTAGAGAGCCTATCCCGTTGATGAATTAGACCTAGGACTTCCCTACTAACACACGACTGTTTACAGAAGGTTTCTTTGCCTCTATCATCTAGCCCTCTCTTGGCAAAATTTAAGGATTGGCTCAAAATGTTAGAAAAAAAAGTTTTCATAGATTTGATTTGCATCAAGTCTGTCAGTATTTATTTATTGAGTTCAATTTTTCTAGGAGAATATTAGTTTGGGTTTTGTCTCTATTCCCTGTTCCACTTTGACTCCAGTTCAATTATTAATATATTAGGATCACTAAGACTGAATGTATATTATTTATTCACATTCTATCATATAATTGAGTGTTTGTAATAACATAGTTAATTGTAATCTCAGATCTATTATCAACTCTTGTAAATCTATTACACAGACAAAACCCATAGCTTTTTATACTTCCCAGATGTACTATTTATGTTAAAATCCCCCACTATGATGCTATTATATTTATATACACTGTTAAATATCGCTTCAAACTTATCAAGGAAATCAATTAGATGTTTGGGGGAGCCTGTATACAACACTTATATTTAAAGGAGGGTCTATATTCTGTATGTAGATAATATCCTTTTCAATTATTTGCATCACTTAAAAGTTAAGATTGTTCTTAATGTAGATGCAGGCTTGAAACAATTAGGAACTTCAAGTACTGCTACCTGGGTGGTGCCTACATTTACATTAAAAACAATCTTAACTTTTAAGTGATGCAAATAATTGAAAAGGATATTTACTACATAAACATCTACATACAAACTATCGACCCTCCTTTAAATATAAGTATTGTATACAGGCTCCCCCAAACATCTCTAATTGATTTGATTCAGAATTGAACCCAATCATAGCCATACAATTCAATCCAATAAAATTATCTAGTATGAGATTCAATGTGGATTTGACTCTAAACCTTTTAGGCATGCTCTGTGGTCTAGTGATTAGAGTTTCTAACTAAAGAGCCAGAGGTCCTGTGTTTGATCCCCAGCGCTTTCAAAATTTATCTGTTAAGAAGTGGGTCTGAAAAGGGCCAAGCTGCCTTAAGAAGACAAATGAGGAGCTACTTTAAGTAACAGCTTCAATTTATAAAACTGAGATTAACGCACGAAGGGCTCATTGTGCTGACTATATGATACACTATCCTCGATAATAATGGCGGCCGCTCTGTATAGCTTGCTTCCGGGCTCACACCATGAAGGATTTTCCTTGATAAGATTCAATTTGGATTCTAATAAAATCCTACCTCAAAAAATGTTAAATAGTCAGCCAAAATTCGGATTCAATATTGAAAATTATGGATTCACAGTTTTTTTTTTAGAATTGACAAAAGAAAAGAGAAAAAATTCCATCCTATCTTACAAGATGAGAAAGACATCTGTGTCTCATGCAAAAATAAAATAAAATGATAGGGTATTGACTTAGATGAATAAAATTTTACTTACAATTTTTTTTAAGGTTTATTAACATTTAGGAGTGAATGAATGTTACATATATGAAATGCATAAGCTGATAATTTTTCAACCATTTATTAATAAACTTGTCTATCGAAGATGTCAAATTGAAATCAGTTCCACATCAAAGAATAATCCCGCAATCACCAACAAGGTTTTTTTCTTATCAACAAGTAATATATGGTTTTACAAATCACAATATACTCTTTCATTAATGTATGCAGAGGAACTACACTTACTTTAACGGTCTATTAATTAAGATAATAAACAGCTCAATTTGTACGCACTTGATCAAACATCTTTTAAAATATTAATTACAATAAATCTCTCACACTTTTCGAATCATAAGCTGATCATGGCTTGAAACACAAATATTATAAAAAGAGTTAAGTACATATAGTAATTATATAGAAATGTTCATTTCTTGAGATTGATCCTCTAATTGAAATACTTTGCTAAGCAAATCAGATATAGGCCTAATTCACTATCTCACAATCTTTGTTGTGAAATTCTCCTTAGAGAGTTATAACTTCCATAAAATGGATTAAATAGCTGAGCTATTATATTTAACTACAATTATAGCCGAATCTATATACCATATTCTTTAAATTGAAAAATGACAGATGGAAACAAGAATAGAACTCAGGAACTTTGGCTAGGTACGCCAATGCACTAACCACTGAGCTATTGTGGCAGATGATTTCCACACGTCCATCACAGACTGCCTTAAAATATGTGTGTTGGACACAAGGCGATTCTTGGATAGCTCAGTGGTTAGAGCATTGGTGTACTAAGCCAAAGGTCTCGGGTTTGATTCCCAGATTCTGGTGGAATTTTTCAATTTAAATAATATTCTGTAAAATGCTTCAATTTTAAACCAAAGAAAATACACAAATAGCTTCTAGGCAGAAGAGCATCCCTAAATATATTAATTTCAGGTATTTATATAATGTAAATTAGGAATAATGCAACCAGGGCAAAATATCTAGTTACTTAATGTAAAATAATGCAAAAATAAATTGAATCTTTACAAATCATTACTGTAAAGTTAAGATATCACAAGACAAACCATAAACTGAATTCTAAAAATTACTTGTAAGCTATCTTCAGTCTTTTTGATTACAAATGCTTTGGTCAACTTTCACCATAAAACAATTGATATAAAATAGAGACCTGGAAAGTTTATACAAAAAATCAAATACTGATTAAAACAAAATCTTCAAAACTACAATATTTTTTGTAGAAAAATAAATCTATATAAAAAGTGTCACATCTTTCAATTTCAGTAGATGAGAAAATATTTTATAATACTTTTAAGAACATGGAAAATACTATTGTGTGGTATAGTATCTTATGAACGTAGCTAATAGTTTCATAGCTAGCACACTTTTAGAAATATAAATTCAAGACTAAGAGACAATAGCGTCAAGACAATGGACGGGCACATAATAAACAAAAATGGGCGAAAAGGGTTTATTTTGATATATTCATTTTCAAAAGAAATATGATGCAGCAGCAACCAACACCACACCTACAACAAGCCCCATGGAAGTTGTGGGAGCGACTCGCAAGGTAGATGAACTTAACTGATCCATGATACTCTCTGGCAGATCTAAGTACACTCTATTCTTCCCAACAATATCTATCAGTTTCTTCAATTGAGTTATGTTGATCGCTTCCACCTCAGACAGCCATATTGTCAGGGTGGTGTCATTTATCCTTGACATATTCAAGAGGTCAGGGAGTGTGTCTATAGACTGCGCTGCCAGAATCGCCTGGACGGGGAATGTCACCGGCTGAATAATGTTGTTGCGGGCGAGAGCCTCTTTCATAGAGGTGATATGTTCCGGTTCATATCGACCAGAGGTAATGTTTGGTGCTCCGTAACGCACCTTCCAACCTGGAGAAAGGGTGGCTAGAGGGAAGTCTCGAGCGCAGATAGAGAGAAACTTGTCGGCATCGACTGGAAGTGCGGTGCTGTTCACAGGACCAGAAAGAATGTCTGCATTCAGCCAAACAGGGAATGTCAGCTGCAGGCAAAAAGGAAACAATTCTCACCTTATAATTTTTTTTAAGTAATTCAAAATATTATTTTGTCATGGATATTTATGTAATCTGAAAACCACATTTGTGCACTAACAATAATGGCATAGCTAGGATACATCAATCTGTAGCTCAGTTTGCGGAGAGATTAGCCGGTACTAATGTACTGTTGTCCAGGGGTCTCCTGAATGTATTACTCTTACATCATTTTCAAAGAGGCTCTTTCCATGTCCCAATGAGGCGAGGGGGTGATAGTAGTGAATATAACTGAGTAAAGCCAATGAAAATCTTAACCTAACTTAAACCTAATTAGCTAAACCTCTGTGGACATGGAAATTATTCGCCTTTTTGAGAAAAATCCCAGGGTACCAGCTGGGAATCAATCGAACCTGGGACCTTTAGGTCAGCAGCCAGAGACTCTGACCACTATGCCAAATACTAACTAATGGTTGTAGTTTCTTTTAGCCGCGATGAAAACGGGTCGCGCGATCAAATCGCCTAGTGTGCGAGGGGGCTTTAAGCTAGAAAGGGTTGCATTGGGAGGGGATTGCTATTACTTCTGAATCAGATATTTGTAATCAATATTATATTTAGCAGAATGCAAAAGTTTAGTTGTTAGAGATTTTCAATGCATTTTACATATTTTGTTAAGTGCATGTATTATTTAGTCATGTGTAATTATCACGAGTTTTGAGGGATCCACATGTTTACTCAAGACAAGCCTAAACAAACTTTATAAATCAAGCATTTTAAGAAATGTCAATAAAATTAAAGATAACCCACTAAATCCAGTGCTAATAAATTGGTCTAAAATACAATTTAGAGACTTTAAGCCAAAGCACTCAGATAAGCAAAGTGCTGATAAAGAGATATTTCATACTTTCATATAACAAACACACTTAAAACTGATGTTTGTAATCATTAATGACAAACCAAAAGTCTCTGATTAAAATCTCTAATGAAATTGATTTTTTTTATGGCACAATTTGAGTGAAGGGTACTTTATGAAAGATAAACACAGCATACCGGAAAAGTAGATACTAAGTCCCCCAAGAATTTTCATGAAAATATATCTAAAAAAAAGAAATCTCAAAGTGTTTTTTTAGCATCACATTTTACTAGCTATTCAGGTTAAAAACTGATGTACTAATTACACTAATCGGTTAGGGATGAGGACGGTTGAATTAGAAAAAGTGTACCAGCTTTTGTGTGGGTGGAGGGGGGAGAGAGAAAGAGAGAGAGAGAATGGAAAACCATTTAGGTAAAACCATCCTCAGTACACCCGACTGGGATCGAACCACAATCTCCCTTTCATCGGCAGTCCAGTCTACTGTATGAGTATCGTGTTAGACCATGCGGACAATGAAGTGGGTATTTGGTCATTGTTTCGGTGACTAAACATACATTATCTTTGTGATTCTGCAGAATCTTAAGCGATGGTTCCAAAACTTCGATACTTTTGAAGTCTAGTTTCACTCCACAAGAATTGGCAATAATAGCATTGGACAAGAAGTCTTCTAGGGACATTTCTGACGTTGTTGAAGGAGGGTGCGCCATGATAGGTATCTCCTCGGTGGAACCTATTTTGTTTCCCAAGACTACGTCTGCTTCCAACATCATCAACTTGTCTGTAAAGAGAAATAAACTGTTCAAATACATAGCACCGAAACAGAATAATAGCCCTCATGTTGATGTGTATTAAGAGTCCATCTTATATCCAATTTACCGTGTTATTAAATACATAGTGAAGTAATGTTTTCTGCATTCTTCACCCAAACAAAGTTAAATTTAGATCAATAAAATATTATTTAATTTAAAATAGTTATTTAAAATTTTTGTTGTAATTTTTTAAAATACAGTAAGACTGTTTCATTGGTCTTAATTCCACCGGTTTAAAAGTAGAATACAAAAAATTGCATCACGATTCAACGTCTGGTTCGAGTTGAATTACTTTCAGGCTACATGCATGTATAGTAATGATAATTACACTAGTCGGGTAGGGATGAGGAGGGAAGCATTTTATTTAGAGGTAATATATCCACATTTTCATGGAAGGAGGATGGGAAACGGTTTTAGGGAAAAACCAACTCAGTAGACCTGGTCGATGTTCGACCCTCGATCTCCACGTCTTCAGTAGTCTAACATGAGAGTAACGGCTAAGACCATGAGTCGGCAACCTAATGGGGCCCTCGATCGACTAATAAACAAAAAAATAAAAGCTCCCACTATCATCCTTCATTTTTCCATTCTACTTTTTCTTTAATTTTTGTTTACAACAAATTATTATTAATCACGATCGACCAGTTTCCGACCCTTGCCTTAGATAATGTAGCCATTGAAGCGAGTTATTACTTATCTAAATTAGGCGTTACTCATGGAGTGAGAAGGGATATTAAAGCCCTAATAATAACAGACACATGCACATAGAAATGAGGAGAGAAACCAACATCTAACCTGCCCGGAAAAGCAAACTAATGCACCCGACCGGGATTTGAGCCCCAGCCTCTTCATCACTGGCAGTGGCAAGTGGCAAAATGGCCATAATAGTGTGGCGAGCCTCAATTTGCCAGCTCTCATAGTAAAATAAACTTTTTCCTGACGTGTGCCGGCTGTAGCTTGATATTTCCTGCGTATCAGGAAACATTATTTTATGAACATGTCAATGACACAGTACGGCCATCAAATACTCCCCTCCACTCCCTTTTCCAACACTATTTCATTTCTGCCTTCAGACTAAAGGATTATCAAATTTCACATTAAATTGTCTTTCATATTCTATTTGAACAGTTTTCACAATTTGCGCTCGAGGTAGTTGTAACCGAGTAATCAAAATGTACAAGTCTTGAATAAACGTGTTCAAACAGTGTATGTTGTTATAAATGTTCGATTGAGCAACCTAATTTTCTCAATTGTTACATGGTCTGGAGAATGTCACTCCTCATTCGCCACACCTGTGGCTACATTGGAAAATATTGTTGCCCACCTCTGCGTTACACCAGTGATATCCAACCTGGGGGTCATGGCGTTTATCCAAAGGGGTCACAAATTTTGTGAGGACTATAACCTTGTACTGTATTTAATTTTTTTAAGAGAGTTTGATGACTATAGCAAAGTTCAAAATCCAAATAGAAACATAATATTTTGGTTATCCTACTCCGACTGCATGTTTACCGACACAGTTAAGAATATTCTGGACACATCAAATCAATTATACAAATTACAAGTATTCCCACCAAGTGACTTCTGGCAATCATACAAAGTTTCGTATATGGTCGTAAAATGTAACAAGCCTCATTCTTTAGGATATACACTCGTTTTGGCTACTGCGGTCGAAATCACTGAAATAATGATTGACAAAGTGTCTACAGATCTAATATCTAATCTGAAAGATCCCTCTGGAAGATAGCACGGTGCGAAGAGGGATATCCGACATGGTGTAAGACATACAAAAACAGTTGGCCGAGGCCTTGAAACTGTCAAAATTTGCAATACAGGTCGACGAAACCACTGACTCTATGAAGGATGCCCACCTTATAGCTTATGTTCAGTACATCAATAACAAATATGTCAAAGAGGACCTATTGTTCTGCAAGCCAATTTTGGGAAGAGCTAGTGCTGAGGGACTTTTTAAGATTTTAGGTGATTTTTTGACAGCAAGTGGGAAAATTGTGTTGGGATGTGCGGTGATGGTGCTCCTGCTATATCTGTAGAAAAGAGTAGTTTACAAGCTTCCGTGAAAGGGAAGGCTCCCAACGCCATCTGGACTCATTGTATAATCCACAAGGAGTCACTTGCATCAAAAAACGTGAGTACAGAACAAAGTGTTGTCTTTAGTTCAATCATTAAAATAGTGAACTACATTAAGACGATCGACCGCCGAGGATGGGGAGATCGAGGTTCGAATCTCGGTCGGGTGAACTGGGGGTGGTTTTTCCTAAATGGTTTTCCACTCTCCCTCCACGCAAATGCGGGTTCACTTCCTCTAAATTCAACCCTCCCAATTCCTCATCCATTAGCGTAATTAGTACTTAAGTGTATAACCCGAACGGGTAGTAAGATGCAGTGCTAAATAAATAAATACATTAAGACGAGACCAACTGAATCACGTTTGTTTGCTGCTTTATGCAAGGGAACAGGGGCTGAACACAGTGCTCTCTTATACTACTCCGCTGTAAAGTGCTTGCAAGGATGTTTGAACAGAAGGATGAAATTAGTCTTTACCTCAGAGAGAGTGACTATCCCAAGAGTAAAAATAAGATCAATAAGAACAGTTTCTTGTGCAAACTATCCTATCTTGCTGATACATTTGAAAGACTTAATATTTTAAACATATCAATGCAGAGGTATGGATTGTTTTCTGCTGTGACTGCCCTTAAAACTAAATATAGGAATCGGCTTAACGTAGAGCTGGATCTCAGCTTGGCTATTTCTTCACTAGTGCCAAGGTTTAATAAACTCTGTGCATTAATGCAGGCTCAAAAATCCCACTAACTGTGCAGCTGATGTTTAGTTTCTTTTGACATTGTTTGTGCTATCCATTCACTATTTTTTTAATTGCTTATTAAAAGTGAGTGATACATTTTATAATAGTTATATAATCATTTTATATCAATTAAAAATCTAGGATTCAAACGCAAGGGGTCGCGACGATCTCAGAGGTAAAAATTGGGGTCGCACTCTGAAAAAGGTTGGAAACCACTGCGTTAAAGCAAGTGAGCTCAGATGCGGGGACAGCTTAAATCAAGTGGTCTCCAACCTGGGGGTCACAACCCAGTTTAGGAGCGCAGCATATTTTGGGTAGGGGTCACAATACTTGTTGAGGTTATAGCTTTATGTAGACCTATACATTTTAGGTGTGTGGCGCTGCTACTATACCTTCCGAAATATTCACTGGGCTTGTTTTTTAGCACCACTTCTTACTACCTGTTCAGGTTATAAGCATAAGTACTAATTACTTTATCTAATTAATTAGGTATGAGGAAGGGTGAATTTAAAGGAAGTGTACTTGAATTTGTGTGGAAGGAGAATGAAAATCATTTAGGGAAAACTACTCTAAGTACACCCGACCAGGGTTCGAACTCCAATCGGCCTGTCATCAGCAGTTTAGTCTATTGCAAGAGTGGCAACCGAAGTAGTTTTGTGACTCTTTATTAGTCACATTCATATGATCATGACATAAGCAATTTATAAACATTAAATCAAGCATCAGTGGACATGTGGGCTTAACATCACGCTTGTTTGGTTTGTCGGTGATGAGGTCAGGATTAAAATTCAAACCAAAGGTTTTGGGGAGTGGGGGGAAAGGCAGCCAGAGGAGGGGTGATTTTTCCTAAGCGGTTTCCCCTTCTTCCTCCATACAAATAATGGTACATTTCCTCTAAGAGCTAGGATATGAATGTTTGTAGGTTATCATGGGGTCGCAATGGTCTCAAAGACAAAAATTGGGGTCAAACCCAGCAAAAGGTTGAAAACCAATGGCTTGAATGTTTATCCTAAAATTTAATAAGCATAGCCTAGTTAAAATAACTTTTTTTCTCATTAATTTAGATCTATGTCTTAGTATTTCTGTACCTGCAAGTGCCTTTTTGAATAATTCCTTATTATTAACAGCATGAGCCCAGGTCACTTTGGTTAGATCCCCCTTAATATCAGGGAAATATTCTCGGACATCCGGTATTGTGCGGCTGGCCTCTGTGTTCATCATAACTGCAACAAATATGTAATCAGTAATGTGCACAAACATGAATTAAAGGTGTTAATGAATATTATATGTTGAAAAAACTAACAAGAAGGTTTTGAGAAAATATTAAGTAAGTTTGTTACTATGTAAAGGAAGCATTAATGATTGTTTTGATTGAAAATTGTTTTAGTTTTTAAATCAATCAGAAGTTTTAATGTATAATTTTTTACTATTTTAAATTAACATTAATTTTCTTACTATACTTGCTTTAAATATTATTCAACTTGTTTCATTTTACAGATGATTTAAAATTAAATGGAATAAAAATCCTAATAAATGTTTCTACTACCGTCAGATCCCAACTTCCTTAATGGTGTTAAGAAGCAGTAATGGTAATAAAACTTAGCTTTGGGTTACAATTTAGAGAATTTGCTTTATAATAGAACTTGCACAATTTTCCCACAAGATGTGAATTTTTTTTTAGTTGGGCCTATTTATTTAAATACCCTATTTTAAATGTATTTACGTTGTAACTGTTGTGATGTAATTGAATATTTGATTTGAGAACTAACCTAAATATGGCTTTAAAAATAAGGAATTTTAGGGCCTAGTTATGTGGGTTGTTGTCAAGGCAAGCTAGACCTGACAGGACTGTACCAGTAAATGGTTTCCTCTCATATAAAACTTGACCTTTAAAATCAATAAACATATATTAATTCACTAATAATTTTGTGTGGTTGATGGTTATGGTGAGGGAACAATTTACAAGCCTTACATCTAGCGAAAAAAGATTGCACTTTAGTGTATGGCCAGACTGAGTGAGCGAGCGACAAAAAAATAAAATAGAACACATTGGTTGTAATGAGAGGTGGCCAGACTAGAGCGAGCGCGTTTGCTTCCTCGTCAACAAGTATCAAGAGCTATCTGCTAATCATGCACTCACTCGCCAGTTTGGCCACACAGTTGCTTGCTCGTGCGCTCACACACTTGTCAGTCTGGCCGAACCCTTACGCTTACATTCGATGTCCATGTTTCTACTCCATAGGCCTATGTGAGAGTGGGTACAAAGTACATCCTATACATATGGTGACCATATTTCTGACAGTGAAAATCGGGACAACTTGGCAACATTTTTCAAAAGTAGCATAAGTGCATAAGCATAAGGGATAAGCATGATTAAGAACAAACATATTCCAAGATTTTTTATTTTTAGTAATTCAAAAAACATAAATTATAATAATAGACTATGTCATAGCTATATAAAGAAATATGGGCTACGTAAAAATGGTAGTCAAAACTACTGGACTCATCTCAATCTCTAAGACTAAGTGGCTCACAGTAACAAGTAATTTTAAAGTTTAAATAATAAGAGTTTTGAGAAGATTATATTTTGTAAAAATATAATAGGCTATTAAAAATTATGATGTTTTTCTGTTCATTTTCCTAATTCTACTAGTTTTCAGTTGATTCAATGATTTAATTTTAAGTTGGATGTCTATTTGTGACTTATAAAGGCTGCCATTTTTAAATTCCGTATATAAAATCTATGTGCATTGAATAACATTTGCTTAATCTAGAGGGGTAGCAACCGGCCGCCCTTCCCACCACCACCACCACCACCACCATTCTGGACAACNCACACGGAGTTTATTCAGATACTCTCAATAAAAGTAAAATATTATAAATGTAACGATTTCGATATTTTTACTTTACTGTAGAAACTGTTTTCATCAGTCAGACAATTCGTGACATTTTGGTCGTTATTCGGGACGCAGCCCTTAAAATCGGGACGGTCCCAATTTTTTCGGGACGTATGGTCACCGTACCTATACAGCATTTCCTTACACTTTAAAGGCAATTCTCTCTTCCATAGGTCTTTTACCCAACTAATGAATAAATGCCCCTATGGCTGAACGTAAGCTAATACAACCACATAAACACAAGAGATGAACAGTGTTTATCTCCTTCCGACAAGCTATTCTGATAATTCTGACATGCAACTGCATTATACTATTGTTGATGGACAATAAATATTAGGCCTACGATTGTGAGTCAGATAAGTGGGTAAGATTGGTTATAAACGAGCCATTAATAAAACTGATCTGACATGTCATTTTTTCGGTATGGTTTTATGGTACCTGTATTACTCACTTTTTTAATCGGGAAGGATTGCTTTTAAACGCTATGGTTTATTAAAACGGCACCATCTCTTTTAAATATGAAAATTATGTTCAAAATCCAAGAAATGTAGACCCAGTAATAAAATGTAAAAAATAATGGTTTAGGAATATTAATGTATTGTATTAAAAATTTAAATAAATGGCCACACTATCATTAGATGCAAAATTTAGACTTTGGTGGTGGATTTAAAAAAATACATTAATAGGCTAATAATCGCAAGTCTGTAAAAACAAGAAAAAGTGGGAAAAGTGAGAAATTATAAAGCACATAAACCAAATATGCATTTATTATAAGAACTAGTGCGTAGTAAGGACAACATGTATTAACATTTAGTTAAGACATAAAGGCCGGTAACGTTTGTGTAACTTTCATACTGACAACATATTGTTCCTAAATTAACATTTAAGACAATATATGGCTTTTTCAAATTACATTTAGATGAAAAAGTATTACTTCACTTAAAATGTACAATTATTTCCTTTAGAGTAGTCTTAAATAATTAATTTTAATTTAGTAAACCAACTTCACGGGTTCACCTGTTCTAGGCTATCCATTTTAATGGAACATTATTTCAATTAAATATCAGTATTTGAATGTACTTACTTATGCTAAACAATAACGATGCAATATGAGTTCGTAACAAATGCTGCGAGATATGAAGAAATGACATAGTTAGGTCCTATTTTTCTTATGTTTATAAAGTACTGAATTGTAAAAAAAAATTCAATATGAACTTGTGCTTTAAACAGCTGATTCGTAATTGATCCGTCTTTGTCTGTTCATCCACTACCATAAGGAAAGTAATAATGGTGAGCTAACACCGTATATTTTCGGGTGTTTCCGTAAATACTCGTGATTATGACGTCACGAATCTCTATTATTGATTTTCAACAGGCAAGAATGATTAAAAAAATAATGCGTTAAATTAATTGGCATGTTCTGAACAACTTTTACTCAAAATACCTGTTTGTATACTCCGTAAACTCTGTACATTTATAGTTCACTCGTTTTTCTAATTTTATCTACTCTATGTATTCATAATAAGGTGATATCGTGTCAGCTATTATAAAGTAGAGATTATTATAATACATTGTCCAATCTAATTTGTTGAAATGAAACAATTTCAGCAAATTCGATAAACACAATCAACATTTTCATAATTATGATTTTTTTGTTTAATGTTTGTAGTTTGAACAACAATATCCCTTATCTATTGAAAAAGTCTAGAAGTTGCTAGTTTTTTTTTGTCTATATCTTCTTCTTTTTTTTTCTTTAAGCACCGCGTCTTATTAATTGTACAGGTTTTACGCATGTGTACTGATGATGCCAAATGAGCTTAGGATGAAGAAGGTTGAATTTAGAGGCAGTGTACCCACATTTGCGTGAAGAATGAGAGAGTGGAAAACCATTTAGGAAATCCACCCTCAAACCTCAGTACAACTGAACGGGATTAGAACCCCGAGTTCCCTGTCATCGGCAGTCTAGTCTCTAGCGAGAGTGACGCCTTAGATCATGCAGCCACCGAAGCAGGTCAAAACTGCTATTAAAAGCATACAATTGAAAATATTACACGTTTAGAAAATAGTGACGGTTTTGTATAGCCTTGTTGGTATCTACTTTCATTTGGAAACCGTAGCCGTTCGCAACGATAATCTTTAAAACGTTGAAGTTGATAAAACTTCTATGAAGTGCTATGGAACTTACGTATCGTTCCTCGTTTTATCTTCCTAATCGCGCAAACAGCAAAAAACTATATAAAACAAGTTTTTCTACACAAGTCCTCGGCAATGGCTTAATATTAATTTTCTTGGAAGATGGACCGGTCGTGTTGGACCTGTGGCTTGGCCTCTGCGTTCACCTGGTTTAACGCCATTAGATTTTTTCCATGGGGAGTTCTCAAGCAAAAAGCGTATGAAGTGCCTGTTAGTGACCTTCAATCATTACGACAATGGATAACGCAAGCGTGCGAAGAAACAACAGTCGCACAATGTCGGTCAGCCACTCTTTCTGTCATTGATAGGTGAAATATGCTTGTTTCGGGGCTAGAGGCCGTCAATTTGAACAAAATAGTAAGATAAAATATTTCATTTAATACCTACCAATTTTGTTTTTATTTTGTTTTTTGTTGTTTGCGCGAAAAGGAAGCTATAAAGAGCAAATCTCCAAATTACATTTTGAGTTAGTTTTTTGATCCACTACCACTTCCCAAAGTTAAGCCGTTTTAACCCGGGAACAGCTTGTATATACACGAAATAATAAGCAGCTCAGGCAGGGTCGTCACGCCAGGGGTTGGGGGGATTGGGGCGTGTCACCCCCACCCCCAATGTTGGTTAAAAGCTTGAAAGTTGGGAATTTTGTGAGATTTGAGATCTGGAGCTGGGAAATTCTAGGCTTATTCTGTACCCCATTACGTTCTATTATGAAAGTCCTTAACCACAGACTTGTACATACAAATTTAAAATGTCCCAAATGTTGATCCTTATTCTACAAAAAATCCCAACTTCAAAAATCGTCAAACATTTAAAGGAGATTCCTTGTTTAGTAGATTGTAGAAATCTTAGTTAATCAAGCAGTTTAGTAGCGCCGTTTTCAGTAGGTAGAGACAACGGCCGGTGAGTGAATACTCCATTCACGGTAGGAATTACTGTTTGAAAGGTCTTTTTTCCTACCAATATCCACTATATAATAGATTTCTGGTAGGGAAAAGGGCCTTTCAGAAAACAATTCCCACGCTGAACAGACTTTATGCAGAAATCGGTATGGAAACGAATCATAAGGGAACATGAGCTGCCCAGTGGCAAAATTTCACTCAGCCAGCAATGCTTGAAGTGGCAGCGTTGTTAGCCAATGTTTTATTTATGGTTTATTGTTTTTAGTTGTGACTTTCGTGGCTGCTAGACTGTCACAGTTTTATGTAAATTATGATTCAAATTATCATATGTTGTACAGCCAATGCCTTAATTAGGGCTTTATTAAATTATGAAGGCATAAATGAAGTGAATGTTATGCAACGTTTTATTGTTTTCTTATCGAAAGCTCTGACTGATGAAAAGAGGACATTGAAGTTAGTGTTAGTGTTTGACTTCTGAAATCACACTAATTTTTATAGCAAGTATCCATACTAGTTTGAATTGAACTGATTTATCTTGTTTCATTGTTTATTAAAATAGGCTTTCATGAAACCAATTTAAATAGACTCAAAGCAACAATGATGGAAGAGGAGTAATAGGGCTGTGTACAACTTTTATAATTTTTCATTTGATTAAGTAGACTACATTAAACAAAAAAGTTTTTTTTACCTTGTAACATTTTCAAATTTGGGATACATTTTTAAATTCGTTATTTAGTTTTCGATTTGTATGAACTTTCGTATAACCATGTTGTTTAGCGTGCTGATTTCGAATTTGCCATAAGTTATTTAATAAAATGTCAGGGGAAGCCCCTTCAGCCTCACACGATAAATTACAATATGTTTTGAATAGTTTATTGACGTACCAGTATTAACATTTTAGGGCATCTTCTATGAGGTTATGAAGCAGGACATTGGTGGACAGATATCAAAATACGGTAGAAATATCGATAAATTCCATTTTGTATTGCTTTATTTTACAGTTGAAAATGTTTTTAAATAAACATGGCCAAATTGCTATCTTTTTGATAAAGTTACGAGTGAGTTCTACATCTCCGGGAACTTACTAGTTAAATATTGCTTCCAACTGTGCTATAATAAAGCAGCGGTTTCCAACTTATGGATGGCAACGTGTTTTGGGGTCACAATATAGAGGTTTTAGTTTTAAATATACTTTTCCAAGGATTTTAATGATTATAAGATGCGAAATTCTAATAGAAATTTAAGTTGTTCAAGTGCTAAAAACGACCTAGCTACTGCTTAGGTTCCTGTTGGCTTTTCCATTCTGATAGCTTCTTGCTGACTTGTTTACTGTGGCAGCCTTGTAATGCTGCTAGCATAATATGAAATCATCCCCCAACCCCGGGCTTATTGATTATATTTTACTATATGTTAGTCGCATATAATCATTATTACAAGCAATTTATAATAATTAAAACAAGCATTAGTGGAAATGCGGGTTTAATGTCACGCTCTTTTGGTTTGGTTTGTTGGTGAAGGTGAAGTAAGGATTTTAATTCTGGCCAGGGGTATTTCATCCTAATATCCCTCCAAGCAAATAAGTGTACATTTCCTCTAAATTTACCTATCCCATTGGTGTAGCTAACTGTAAATAGTTCGGGCTTGTAGTAATACACAGTAAAAAACTTAAAAACTAGGATTTGAACGCTTTTAAGTTATCAAAGGGTCGCGATGGCCGCAGAGAGAAAAGTTGTGGTCATAAATAACAAAATGTTGGAAAGGCTGTAATAAAGTCATTTAAATTTTTGTAATCTAAAATAGACGATTTGAACAATATCTGCAAATCTAAATAAATATATTTAAGCTCAATTGGATATTTAGCTCAGATAATAATTCAAGTTGCACTGAAAAAGTATTGTAGCTTTAAAAATACAGTATGAACAAATAAACAAGGCTGTCGCCAGGGGAGGTTTTGGGCGCTCAAACCACCCCCGAAATTTTATGAACAAAAGGCTTCATTTATGGTTCTAACAATATAAAAATTAAGATACAAGTACAAATTAGGGAACTGTGTTACCAATAAAAGCACTTCCTAGAGCTTCTAGAGTTGCTTAATATTTAGAAATTTCCTAGCCTTCGGCAGTTAGGGGGTAATGTTGCCATATAAAACACTTCAGATAGCTTTTAGAACGGTTTATAAATTGTAATTATTTCTAGCTTCCGGCAATTGGGGGATGTGCCCACCAAACCCCCCCTGAAATTATTGGCTGGCTACGGCCTTGCAAATAAATAAATAAATTAAAAAATACAGTTGACTAAAAGCTTGGTTTAAGGCTTGATTATCACCCTAAATAAATACAAAAATTGGAGCCTCCTCCTGCCCCCCCCCCC
>CABFWO010000016.1:117345-149617 GCA_902155825.1 Timema genevievae
GCGATATACAACTAGCTATCAGTGTTGTCGAATCAGTCGTTTTGTGCTAATTTGTCGCGGTTTCGAAATCCGGTCGTCTCTCATGTCAATCGTACATTTCCTGCCATGTCATGCGTGGAGACATTTCGTGTCGATGCCAAAGTGATGAGATGGATTCTTTTTTTTTCTTTTTTTTTTTCGTGGAAAACTGTGGGTTGGTAATCCTGCCGCTAACTGGACGTTTCCTTTTGACAACGATCGACAGCATCACTTTGATGCAACCCACCGGGAGCGAAACGTGGGCGGCCCGCGACACTCACAAAGGGTGGCGGTAGGAAGGTGTGGGGTGGGGGTGGGGGACTAGGGATTCATTATGGAGTCGGGTGTTAGGGGGTAGAGAAATAGTCAGTCTACAGGGGATAAAACATTGTACTTTGTTGGGAAACTGGGCTTTATTTGCACGATTACTAAGCTAGGTAGATTGAAGGCATGCCTGAAGAATTAGTTTCAACTGACCTTAAAATGGAAAAAGAGATTGAAGGGGGACTTGAAGAAGTAGTTGCAGCTGGCCTTAAAATATAATAAGAGATTAAAGGTATACTTGAAGAAGTAGTTGCAGCTGGTGTTAAAATAGAACAAGAAATTGAAGGTAGACTTGAATAACTAGTTGTAGCTGACATTAAAATAGAGCAAGATATTGAAGGTAGACTTAAATAACTGGTTGCAGCTGACGTTAAAATGTAATAAGAGATTAAAGGAAGACTTAAATAACTAGATTTAGCTAACGTTATAATAGAACAAGAGATTGAAGGTAGACTTGAATAACTAGTTGCAGTTGTCTTTAAAATAAAGCAAGAGATTGAAGGTAGACTTGAATAACTGGTTGGAGCTGACTTTAAAATGGAATAAGAGATTAAAGGTAGACTTAAATAACTAGATGTAGCTAACGTTATAAAAGAACAAGAGATTGCAGGTAGACTTGAATAAGTAGTTGCAGCAGTCTTTAAAATGGAATAAGAGATTGAAGGTAGACTTAAAAAACTAGTTGCAGCTGACGTTAAAATATACCAATAAATCGAAGGTATAGAGATGAAAAAACCGCGGCTCATTCATTACCCGTTCGGATTATATGCGAATAAACAAACTACGATAATATTTTAGGGAGGAGGACGGTTGAATTTAGAGTAAGTGTACCTGAATTTGCGTGGAGGAGTAGTGAAAAGACATTTAGTAAAAACCACCCTCAGTACAGCCGACCAGGGTTTCGAATCTTGGTCCCTCTGTCAGCAGGTGTATATAGAGAGATTTACGCTTCGTGGGTTTTGAGGTATAGGGTCACTCCATCCTCTTTACATCTCCCCTCCAACATGGGCGACATCTGGTGCGGGAAACCTTAGTAATGCGTCCAATAAGGTGAGTCATCCGACAAACGACCTGGACGGTGTCGACCTTAGAGAAGAACACGGAGACTCTGTGCAGGACGCGTTGTCTCGCTTGAAACAGTTCCCAGAACACTTGCCGTCAGTATGAGCGTTGTGCCTCAGACAAGGAAGAACAAGGAGGTTAGGGGTTGTCTCACTTGGGACAGTTTATAGACCTCAGACGTTGGTATAAATGTTGTGCCTCAAACAAAGAGGAACAAGGAGGTTAGGGGTTGTCTCACTTGGGACAGTTTATAGACCTCAGCCGTTGGTATAGATGTTGTGCCTCAAACAAAGAGGAACAAGGAGGTTAGGGGTTGTCTCACTTGGGACATTTTATAGACCTCAGACGTTGGTATAAATGTTATGCCTCAAACAAAGAGGAACAACGAGGCTAGGGGTTGTTTCGCTTGGGACAGTTCATGGACCTCGACCGTCCGCATGAACGTTGTGCCTCAGACAATGGCGAATAAGGAGACCTAGCGCAGGACGCGTAGTCTCGCTAGAATGAACCTGAGCCGATGCCATGTAATTAGCGTGGGGGTGTAGGGAACGCGATGAAAGGTCAGGGTTTTTCGCAGTTTTTATATTAAATTTTTTTTTTTGGTAAAAATAAATCAAATATTGCTTTAATACAAACATACAGTTTAATTTCCTTCACCAGGAGACCTCAACATTTCTTGAATATCTGTTAAGGGTGTCCTGGATTATTATTATTATTAGCACCGCGTCTTACTATCCATCCGGGTTATACGCACTTACGCTAATGTGTAATGGTAGGGTGATTGTGAGATGAAATGGAGGACCTACAGTTTAACGTGAGATCCAAACCACGGTGGAGGCCTGGCATTCCACTCATTCACAAGTTGTGATTAATACACATCTTGTCAGAGGTGAAGGAAGGGTTTGGCAATCAGATAAATCTGTGCCGGGACCGAGGATTGAACCCTGGACCCCCAGCACAGAAGTCTGACACCTTACCCCTAGACTACCAGGTCACCGGTGTCCTGGAATTTAATAACAACTTTTTACCTTCTAAAAAAAAGTATTCATCTAGTTCCGATATGCTTATGACAGATATTCAACAACTGTTGACATCTTCATGTGAAGAAAATTAAACTTTATGTTTGTACTTAAGCAATATTTGATTTCTTTTGGTAAAAAAAAAGTTTTGCTATTAAAACTGCAAAAACACTGGCCTTTTCTCGCTTTTCCTACATCGTCACCTCAACACAGTTGGAATTTCGGGATGAAATATGTCTATCAATATAAATAACATTAGTCCAGTCGCTCACAAAGTAAGAAAATTCATCACTTTGAAATTGGGGTAGCCATCTATTACCAAAGGACATATGAACGACTGTGATCCTATCGTTTTGGTTGGCCTGGAAATAAGTTAGGATAAACCAGTCATAAGGCTCGTTCACACTGAAAACTAAGCTAAGATTTGCTCTGCTGTTTAAAAAAAATAGCTGACCAGATATTTAAATGTGTTGGTTCATACAAAAAGCTAAGCTATGCATCGCTATGCCGTGCAATGTTTTTTTCCTATTGCTGGTGGTGAAATGTTTCTGAAATATTAATTAATTATAATTGAGAATCAATTTTAAATTTAACTATAAATTATGAATTGAACATATTTTATGTCACCAAATTTTTAAAAGTTTCACGATGCATTGGTAAATATTTTTCAAATTATTGCCGTCCATTTTCGTAACCACATATTATCATATCGTAGAAACTTTAAAAAATAAAGTTTTATAATGACACATAATTTTTTTAATCTTTTTATAATATATTTTATAAAATAAATATTTTCCTTTTATAAAATAAATATGACAATGTAGTACCGCCTTAAGTGGCAGCTGCCGTCGACCCAAAGTCCCGTAAAACGAGGTGTGAAATCTTGAGTTCACGGGTATTTACCGCCTTTCGTCTCTCCCTACCCCTCTCCCCCCTTGTCCAACCACCGGCCACTGGATGGAGCTACCGACACACCCTGCTCAGATAAAACATCTCAACCACACAATAAATCAAATAATTTATAATATCATGTACAGTATCACTCATAAAATCCCATACGTATATCTGTAAAAAAAAATAATAATAATTTTTAGTTAAGTTTTATTACTAGACCTGTACATCATGATTAAAAATGTTCAAGAGAAATTTGAACTTCTGAGAAACAATTTTTGGTACTATCTTGTTTAGCAAAATTTTGTTCTAAAATAAATATTGTTCGAGCCCTTTTATAATATTATCATTGTTATAAATTAATAACTCTAATGCGTTTATTAACTAAATAAATCGTTAAAATTTCAATAAAAACGATAGTATTTTTTACTTTCTCATGACCCACAATAGAGAAAAAGTTTTGTGATCGTCAAAAAATCGAGTTCCAAATTTTTGATGATCGCAAAAAAAAGAAGTGATTTTTCGCAAATCCGTCTGTGTCTCGGCCTAAAGCCAAAACCGTTTTACCGATAGTGCTGAAACTTGGTATCTACGGTTTTTATAAGGTTCCCCAGACGGAATTTTTGTAATTATTGATCTAACCCTAAAAATTAAAGGTAGTTTACTTTAGAACAAAGATTTTTTTACCCCTTGAAATCGGCTCTAAAAAATTTTATTCAGATTCTTTTCTAGTCACAATTTAACATTACAATCGAAATGTTGTATCTCATTTTTCAGGGAAAATTATTTAGAGGGTACTTTCGAAAAGTGTATATTTTCAATTTAGATCAGATCTCCTCAACACTTTAAGATACAAAAACTTATCATTTCCAAGATGTAGGACTATTGGAATTTAAAAACTTGTATCTGATTTTTTTCCCTATAAAACCAATAGTTTCCTAGCTATAAGCAAATATGTATTTTTAAATGTAGGTAAAGGAAATAGAGAGTATAAAATGTACAGAACTAATACACTCCAGATAATAAGAACAGTTTTAAAATCATAAACTACAAGATGGAGGGGGTCAAAGAATTCCTTGACGGATTCCACGAAGATAGGTCCATTGTGTAATACGTCACGGGAAGATTGTCAGCTTTCAGGATAAATGGTGTGTATAAAATGATCACCAAAAATCACAATAAGCGTAATAAAATAACACAATCGACTTACAAACTAGCTTAATTATGTAAGAGACACAACATCGATTTCCCCGGCTGTTAGTTCATCGATGTGAAAAGGCAAGTAATAATTTCACACATGATAAAAAAAAAGTCCTTATTATGGCGGTGGGGATCGGATTCCGGGACCCTTGGCCAGCTAGTCATAAATACTACCGACGAAGCTAAGGTGTCAAACCACTTTGTACATCATGATGAATGTAATATATATATATATCGACCTATTTTAAAACTTGAGACTTGAGTTTCTTTAATTTTTTGACTTTCCAAAATTAAGGCGTTGGTATAGTTCAATTTTCATAGGAATGGCCTTACCTAATAGCTGGAAAAGTTAATGGAGTTATTTTTACGTATTCATACGTCAAGTTATGTGATCTGCAGCTGTCCATTTTGATAGATATTATCTTTACCTTTAAAATAACATTAATAATATTGTAAAACATTATTTATTTTGACCACCAAAAAGTTAGTATTTTCTAAAAAAGTCCCTTTATATTAAAGTTGGACTTAACATACGATAACATCTAGCCACCAAAAGCTCAAATAAACGTAATTTAACTAAAATATGGTTCTAAATTTACTGTTAATCATTGGTATATATAGAACGGGAACTATCTCGATTTCTCGGAACGTATGGAAACCCTAAGAATGAAGAGATGATCTGTACTTTTTCCACATCACAATGAGTAACTAAAAACAGGGAATGAGGGGAGTGCGACAGACAGAGAGAGAGAGAGAGAGAGAGAGGAAAGATATGTGTGTGACAGTTCTGTCACTCATGAAGCCATCATCCGGCACGCAGACGGGGCCGTGTGCTCAGCGCTGACATTATAACCTCCAGCTTCTAACTTTAAATAATTAAGGTGGGAGTGTATGGAACGTGAGACTAGGGCAGTATTTACAGATTTTATATAAAAATATTTTTTTTTTGTCAAAATGAATCAAATAATTCTCCAATAGAAAGGTAGAGTTTAATTTTCTTCACACGGTGATATCAACAGTTCTTGACTAGCTGTCAAGGGTGTCCTAAAATTTAATGACAACTTTTTTTCTTAATTTAAAAAGTTTATTATGACAGATATTCAACAATTGTTGATATCACTAGGTGAATAAAATTAAATTCTGGGTTTCCACCGGAGCAATATTTGATCTATTTTGTCTAAAAAAAGTTTTGCTATAAAAACTGAAGAAAAAACTGCCCTTAACTCGCGTCCCCTACAAACCCAACTTAATAGATGGATATTTTCCAGTTTTTTATAATAAACTATGGGAATACATACGTTGGTGACAGTTTTCCACTCAACCACCGAGCGCTGTAGTCAATGCGTGAGTGGTGTAAGAAGAGAACCGGAACATCTGTTGAGGCTTTATATTAACTAATTTGTTAATATTTCTGTTGTAAACGTCTTTTGGATAAATTAAATTGAAAGGAAAAAATTAAGATATAGCACATTTAGATTGCATTCGTTTCGTTTAATTAGTTAGAAAACTCACCTAGGAAAATTTACCAGTTCACATTTTATAAATAATACACACTCCATTGGTCAGCCCAAGACAAAGTTGAGTCTTAATTATCTTTATCAGAAATTGATTTGAAAGTAAAATTATTATTCACAATGAAAAACTGTTAAAAGATTCAGATGGGAATTTTTTTTTAAATGTCTGAAAAACCTAAACAAGTCAGGGAATATTATAATGAAAGTTTTGTAGTCACCCGGTAATAGCAGAATGAAATCAAACACAAGATTGTATATGTGTATAAAGCACCTATAGCTAGGATAGATCCTTAAGTCTCTCTTGTGATACGTGGATGTGCCCCTTATGTACAATAATTGGGCTAGAATAAGTACCTTTTCCACTTCAGTGGCCGCATTGTCTAACGCGCTACTCTAGCAGTAGACTAGACTGTCGATGACGATGAGATTGAGGCTCGAATCTCATTCGGGCGTACTGAGGGTTTTTCACTAGTTCTATTTCCACACAAATGCGGGTACACGTCCTCTAAATATAACCTTCCTAATCCCTAAAACCATCAGCGTAATTAGTACATAAGTGTATAAATCGAACTAGTAGTAAGACTTGTTGCTAAAAAAAATACCTTATATGCAATTGATGGACGACAATCATGGTTAAGTAGTATCTACACTACAAATGGGTTTGACCTCAAGGATGTTGAAGCCTTCTAAGATAGTGTTTCATATTTTAATTTATTTTAATTTATTTTAAGTGAACTGTCTGAACCGACTGATTATATCAGCACACGACATATTAACTAGCTTAAATCTAAAACATGGGAGAATAGCATTAGAATAAACTAGAAAGAGATAGGGTGTAATGAGGTGGACTGGATAGAACTATCTCAAGATAGGTATAGGGTGTACTGTAAGGTGGACTGGATAGAACTAGCTAAAGATAGGGATAGGGTGTAATGAGGTAGGACTGGGTAGAACTATCTCAAGAAAAAGATAGAGTATAATGAGGTGGACTGGGTAGAACTATCCCAAGAAAAGGATAGTGTTTAATGAGGTGGACTAGATTTTTATAAACTTTCGATTTACCATTGTCATATAGTAAAGTAGGACCCCAAGCTTATGATTACATTAAATAAGAGTAGGCGCCTACACTCTAACCCTACACTCTCTAAGGCGTGACAGACTGGTGTCAACAAATGGTGGATTGAATATAATGGTGCGGTGAAGTCATACATCGTCAACGTGTGTTTTCTTTGAAGTGGTGGGTCACATGCCAGATAGAGGCGCTGTTAGCACATGTCCCTGGTAACACTAGACAGCTGGTCGCCAGCCGCCATGCGTGTTACATACTGCACTACACTACACTACACTACACATGCACGAACATACCAGCACTCGCCCCGCTCTCCACATGTGTGGAAATCCTGCCACCTACGGGCACGCCCCAACACTACGCACCTCGTTAACAGTACACTCTGCCACAATGCAACTGGCCCTAAGAAAATGGCCAGTAGAAATCTTTATCCCAGGATATAGATTTTAAAATGTCCGTGGAAGCATATATATATAAAATAGGAAACAAGAAAAGTGTAGTTTTGAAATTTAAGTTAATACTGTCCAGGTGCAAATAGTAGAGTGAGTGTGTATAATCGTCATAGAAAGAGGGTGTTATCAGCACAGCAGGATGATCTGCTCATTTTCTTCCCTCTCTTTCTGTTTTGTACATTGGCGTGTAAGTGTGATAGTGCTTAGAATGCTTAAGGTGGGGATGTAGGTAACGCAAATTAAGGTAATTGTTTTTGCAGTTTTTATAGCAAAACTTATTTTGGCCAAAATAAATTAATTTTTTTTCCAGTAGAAACACGGAGGTTAATTTTCTTCGCAAGGGATAACAGTTGTTGAATATTTCTCAAGGATGTCCTGGAATTTAATAACCACTTTTTCTCTTCATTTAAAAAAGTTTCTCATCTAATGCCGCTATGCTCTTG
The DNA here is from genome assembly GCA_902155825.1 of Timema genevievae. Taxonomy (NCBI): domain Eukaryota; kingdom Metazoa; phylum Arthropoda; class Insecta; order Phasmatodea; family Timematidae; genus Timema; species Timema genevievae. Next base: position 125,338 of record CABFWO010000016.1, read on the forward strand.
ACAGATATTCAAGAATCGTTGATATCACCGCGTGAAGACAATTAAACTCTTATGTTTGTAGTGAAGCAATATTTTATTAATTTTGACCAAGAAAATGTTTTGATGTAAAAACTGCAAAAACACCACCTTTAACTGATGTCCTTTTCCACTCCAAATTAAGCAGCGTCATTTTACGTTGTAGATGTTATTAATTTTATGAGATATCAAGAAACTAAGGAATTGAGGAGGATGAATACGAACATCCATAGTTAATTATTTATTTTTGAGGGATGGGAGTTTGAAAACCTCCTATCCCGTTTAGTATGTTTGGAGATGAACATTTCCAGTAAATTTCCAAAAGAATTTTTTTTCCAGAAATTTTCTACAGTGGCAGATTGTGATATATTAGGTAGCTGAAGGCGTTTGGCTGGGATAGATGCTACCCAGATCCTATTAACTATACAGAGTGTTTCATTACATGTGGGACCCACTTCAGCGGTCGGTACACCAAAAACATTAAATAAGTGACACAAACATGTGTCCTATTTGACTGTATGCTCAAAATGGCCATCTTCGGCCTAAATGCAAGTCTGCAATCGTCGTGTAGTAGAATGCCTCACTCTTTCAAAAATACATTGCATTAGCGATTGCATTCAGGCTAAAGTTGTTCATTTCAAGCACCTCCTATAATGTTAAGCAGCTACATATTACTGGAGTATAAACATGACTATGACTGTAAAACAGGGTCAAATGGGACACATGTCCATACTAATAATTTCGTGGTTTTTGTGTCTCCTGTCCACCGCTGGCGTGGGTCCCACATGCTACACCCTGCCTGTAAACATAAAGCCATCACCAAGTGCAGAGATTCCCAAACTTTGCGTCGCGATGCCCTGGGGCATCACCAGTTTTGGTCCGGGGCGTCGCGGATATAAGGAAAAACTAAAACCTATCATGAATAAATGTGCAAATTTTCAATATGTGAACTCGTACATATTTTAAATAATGGAACAAATCACACAAGAAAACACACTTTTTTTTGTGTGAAAGCGCTCCCTGCATATGAGTTCGGATTCTAATGCTCCTTGAAAATATTGGGTACAAGGGCATCGCACGGAAAAGCTGACATGTGAAAGGCAGCGCGGTCCCAAAAAGTTTGGGAACCCATGAACTAATGTGTGTCACTTATATGTTAGACTAGACGGCCGATGAGAGGGCGATCGGGGTTTGAATCCCAGTCGGGTGTATTGAGGGTGGTTTTCCCTAGATTGTTTTCCTCTCTTCCTCCATCCAAATGTGGGTAAACTTCCTCTACATTTAATTTCCTCATCCCTAACGCATTAGCGTAATTAGTATATAGGCGTAAAGCCTGAAATAGTAGTAAGACGCGGTGCTAAGACAACTAGTGTGTGGGGAGGGAAGCAAAGTTGTTAGAAAATATTTAAGTCAACCTTAGTTAAAATTATTATAATTATATAATTGATGATATACGGGGGAAAAAAAATAAAAAAAATTGGCAATTGGAGATATTTTTCGGTAAAATCTTTAGATCATTGAATCCCAGGCGAAGGGAAATATATTAGTTAAATTTTAAAGATCATTCTAAAAATTGAAAAATGACACCTGGACATGGGAATCGAACCCAGGTTCCGTGTCCAGGTGTCATTTTTCAATTTTCAGAATACTATATCTAGATGGAGTAATCCTCACTAAAAACATAAATAATAGCTTTGGCTATGTGGTTTTTAAATATAATATTGAATTGTTAGGCCTGACATATCTAGTCACGTTAGTGATAGATTCAACCACCAAGCGGTGTAGTCTGTACGTGAATATAAGAAGAGAAATGGAATCGCTATTGGAACTCGTTTGATAATGTTTCTGGTCCTGATGAATTAAAACTAAAGTGTAAACTTTAAAACTTAATATTTCTTGATTGTATTCGTTCCATTTAAATAATCGTCACTATTTTCAAAAATGGAAGAAAAAATTGAATTTTCTCAAATGGGGAAGGTTTTTATAATCTCCCGTTAAAAATGGTGGAGTCAAACATTCGACGAAAAACTAGCGCAGGACAGAAACGTGGTCACGTGACGAGCTATAAGCCAATCACAAGACTTCCGCCTAATCGGCGCGAGCTGTTCCGCTAAAGTTCAACTCATCTCTACTTTGGCCGCTCTGTCTGAGATGTTCGGTAAGGGAGTACCAATCTAATCTCAGAAGCAACCCTCTAAAAGCAGTGCGCATGCGCATTTGTACAGCCAGAAGCTAGCAGACAGCTTCGTTGGACTTTGTGAGGATATTTGAAATAACCCGTTAATATAAAACGTGTGTATCGATGTATTTGAATGTCCCACGACACAGCGCTATAATTTGTAAACATCCATCGTGAAATAATCTAAAATATATATTTTATCCGCTAGAAAATAAAATATGTTGATAATCGTCTGTTTTAAGTTTGCATTGCAATAATTCATCATGTGTCAACATACATCGTGTGAGTTTCTGCGCCACTGAGGAAGATTCTGTTCACTATTTTCGGCGAACGTGCGAATCAAACTTTATCATAGTTTTTCCCCTGGCTCAAATATCTCGTTGAATGAGCCCGTGAACTGTTTACTTGTAAACAGGGTGAACGCATGATGTGACTCAATCAGTAATCAACTTGTGATGCTGTGCAGGGTCGGCGGGTTATCGGCACACAGGGTCCACAGCTGGTGAGAGTGTTGTTATGATGATCCACTGCCATATGGGGCCCACAGCACGCTGCGCCGATACAAGTGGGATGCTGTTCTCAATGAAAAGAGATATGGACCACCCAATAAGACACGCGTTCCTTTTGAACAGCGTCGGAGGAGGGGGAATATAAAAGCCACAAGAATCCTCAAGATTTTTTTTTAATTGGTAGGGCTTAAAGCGAGTTTGTTTTGGTCATCGAATCTTACTACTCGTTTGGGCTACAATCATATTTACTAATTGTGCTAATTTGTTAGGGATTAGGAAAGACGAATTTAGAAGAAGAGTTCCCATATTTGTATGAAAGGAAAGTGGAAATCCATTATAGGAAATACCACCCTCAGTACACTCTACCAGGATTCGAACCCTGATCTTCCCGTCATCGGCAGTCCAGTATAGCCTATTGTGAGAGTGACGTATCAGACCTTGTGTCCACCGAAACGGGTGCTATTTAACGGTTTAATCTAAGGGGTTAGGATTAGGAATCTAGTTTTCTAGTGGAAAAGAGGATGGGGAAAACCCACATGTTCAAAACTACCCCTGGCGCACTCGGCCAGGATTAGGATCGTGAACTTTCCATCGCCGGCAATCAAGTACATCACGGACCCACTTCGATGGCCGCATGGTCTAACGCGCTACTCTCGCATTAGACTAGGCTGCTGATGAAGGGGAACTCGAGGTTCGAATCTCGGTCAGATGTACTGAGGTTTTTTTTCTTTCCAAATGGGTTTCCACTGTCCTTCCATGCAAATGTGGGTAAACTTTATATAAATATAACTTTCCTCGTCCCTAAATCTATTAGCGTAATTAGTACATAACCGTACAACCCGAATGGGTAGTAAGACGCGGTGTTAAAAAAAAGTATATTGCGAGGCTGACGCCTTCATCACTGGTCTTATTAAGATGAACAGACATGTTTATGTCTGTCCAGTTTTCATCAATTATGTAAACATGCAGCTATATAGATGTAAAAAAAATTAGCAGAACGTAACTCATTATGGAAGAAAATATGCAGAGTAATAATAGGCTACGATCATAAATACTATCAAGGTGGAGTGTAGGTGACGCGAGATAAGGTCAGTGTTTTTGCTGTTTTTATAGCAAAACATTTTTTGTTGGTCAAAATAAATCATTGCTCCAATAGAAATATAGAGAGTAATGTTCTTCCCACGGTGACCCCAACAATTCTCAAATATCTGTCAAAGGTGTCCTGGAATTTAATGACATTTTTTCTCTTAATTTAAAAAGTTTGTCATCTTCTGCCACTATGCTCGTGACATATATTCAAAAACTGTTTATGTCACTATGTGAATAATTTTTTTTAGCGCCGCGTCTCACTACCCGTTTGGGCTATACACCTATGTAATAATTACACTAGTGTGTTAGAGCTAGGAAGATTACATTTAGAGGAAGTGTACCCACATTTACGTGGAGGGAGAGTGCAAAACAATTTAGGGAAAAATCACCCTCAGTGTACCCGACCGGGATCGAACCCTGAGCTCCCCACCTTCGGCAGTCTAGAATATTGAGAGAATAGTGCCTTAGATCATGAAGACACCGAAGTGGTTCCAATCAATTTAATATCTTCAAAGGTTGGGCGGATAATTATAAACCATTTGGGGCTTACTGTATCATCAACATCTTCAAGTTTAATTTTAACAATAGCTTTGTTGACCTCGATCGTCTTGGGGTAAAAATTCTTGCCGGAGGACTCAATGTTTATGGGTACAAACCAAGCTGGAGTCGATGGGTCTTTCTTGAACGATAACAACCCGTAGCACAACTTCCTTCGGAGGAGACGTAAAGCCATCGGTCCCATTTCGATTGTGGCATGTGAAAGAACCCTGGAAGGTATGTGAAAATATCCTTCCGAAAAATTGGTAGGACCTTTCGCTTTTGCTCATAGAAATTCTCGTGTGCTGATATAATCAGTCAGTTCAGAAAGTGCACGTTCAATAACTCAAATAAATAAATAAAATCCACTTTAATCTATTTAGTGTATTTAAATTAAAACTCAAGAGTTGAATGAATATTTTTAATATATATAATACTCTTATAATGTGGCCATTCGTCCCCGATTCTGTGAGTCAGGAAATCTCACCTTTTGTCGGCGAGGATCAAGTACAAATATTTTCATAACTGGACTATAACGAGCTCATCCGCGCTGTGAAAGATTATAAACCGGCGTTGGAAACATAAGGTTGGCACATCAAGCCCTTTTTCTTTTTTTTCGAAAATTACTTAGCTCTTAGAAAGAAAGCAAAAAAGCCCTTTATTTTTTTTCCTTGTTAAGAAGAGACAAAGGACTTAAAAAAAGAAAGATAGTAAGCTAAGGTCAACATGGGGAGAAACCAATTATGACCACCAAAACCGTTCCTCGAATAATCATAGAGCTGCAGAAACCATCTTCACGACTCTTCCCACGAAGAAGAAGAAAAAAATAAAGATACGACCGGGCCAGAAACGAAAATTAACTGGAGGTAAATTTATGGCACTTTTAGGTAAAAAAAAATGCACTCATGTTTTTTTTTGTCAGACCGGAAACAGCAGCTTTGTGTTGCGTTACTAGTGTGGTCCTTACCCCCCTCCACCCGCTTTCCTAACCAAACTTCTTTTTTGTCGGCACGTGTTTGAAGTCGAAAGGGGGTGTGTGTGAGCGGGAATCGACTAGGAAATCAGGTAGGTAGGTAGGTAGGTAGGTAAGGTACCTCACCGACAGCGGTGACCACACAAGCACAGATACACTTCAATTTACACAGAAATGGCCTTTAAGAAAATACAAACTTTTTCTTTGTACGTGGTCAACATTGATCATATTTTACAATATTAATAGCGATATTTTATACGAATTGATAATATCATACTTGACGTATGAATGCGTTAAAGTAGATCAAGTAGCTTTTCTGTCTGTCAGATAAGACCCCTCCTTTAAAAATTGGATTGAATCACGTCAGCTTTAAAACACTAAACAATACCACACGTAGGGAATATATTAAAAAGTTTTGGTGCGTCTTTTCTTTATGGTGGTATATTACACTGTCATATTTATTTGATAAAATATGTATATATATTTTTTATCACTACGTCATCACCTGTTCAGGTTATACGCATAAAAGAAATTTATTTCTTAAAATATATGATAAACGTTCTGAGACCATCTTTGATGAAAGATGTGTTATAACATTACGTCACATTTCTTTCTAAGTTTGTACAATAGACGTGGTGCAATATTTATTATTATTATTACTATTATTATTATGTGTTCTGTCTCACGACAAGTCCATTCCTTTTGTCAGTGAAATTAGACCTCCAATGCGCCCTGTCCTCTCTGCCTCCTCTTCCAGCCTCCCAGAACTTTCTTCTCTCCTTCAAGTCATCCTATATTTAAATCCTCCTTCTTCCTATGCTCCTCTTTCCCTCAACCTTTCCTTCTATGACGTCATGCAGAAGACAGTTCCTCCTAAGGATGTGTCCGATCCAGTTTGCTTTGTACCAAAGAATCAAATCCAAAATGGTTCTCTTCTCACCCACTCTTCTTAGGACTTGTTCATTTGTCACCCTGTCTGTCCAGTTGATCTTTTCAAGTCTTCTCCAGCACAGCTTTTCAAAGATCACCAACATATATTGAAGATACGGAATATAGGCCTATATTTTTTTTTAGCACCGCGTCTTTCTACCAGTTTGGGCTATACGCTTATGTATTAATTACGCTAATGGTTTTAGGGATTAAGAAGGCTAAATTCAGAGTACGCCCGACAAAAATTCGAACCTCAATCTCCCCGTCATCGACAGTCTAGCCTACTGTAAAAGTAGCGCGTTAGACCACGCGGCCACCGAAGCGGGTGTTACAAAATATTACTATCATTTAAATACATCTATATTTTATAATTTTTAATAATCAATACAGGTAAAGTTAATCTTTTAATCAACTAGATGAAGTACCCAGCGCTGTCAGGAAGGCTATTCATTGAAAAATATCTAATCGTAATTTTAAAATCCTTGCTTCAAGGTGCACACTTTCATGCACAAGGGACACTAATTTTTTTTAAATTTCGAACCTCTGCATGCGATAGATATCGCTCAATGCTCTTGACAGACAGACAAACAGACAGACAAACTCTTCATTTTATAAATATATACCAAGGTATCAAGGTATTAACCGTTAGTTTGAATTATTATTATTATTATTATTAGCACCGCGTCTTACTACCCGTTCGGGTTATACGCACTTACGCTAATGTGCAATGGTAGGGTGATTGTGAGATGAAATGGAGGACCTACAGTTTAACGTGGAATCCGAACCACGGTGGAGGCCTGGCATTCCTCACATTCACAAGTTGTGATTAATACACATCTTGTCAGAGGTGAAGGAAGGGTTTGGCATTCAGATAAATCTGTGCCGGGACCGAGGATTGAACCCCGGACCCCTAGCACAGATGTCTGACACCTTACCCCTAGACCACCAGGTCACCTGTTAGTTTAAATATTATTTGTTTTGTATTCGATGTAACTTATTTGTAATGTGGTCTATTAATTTTAATGAAGTTAAATAATAGTAGGGTGATTAATTTTAATGTTTTAATATTAGTATTAAAATGGTTTGACGCTTTTATTGTTTAGCTTCTCTCCACCAGGTGACTCTTCTACCGATATTTACGATCGACTAGAAGCATGTCATGTCAAGTTTCAGTTGTGAATAGGAGATTTCGAAACAAACTTATATTGAAACGTGCTCATCGTAAACGACCATAATATCTCAACTCTTAATTTATCGAGTAAGAAAAACACTCTTAAGAGCCCGTCTCACCTCAACGAAATTCCCTAACTTAGGTAGGTAATACAGCTCGAGATAGGCGTCACATCATGGTGCTATTTTTTTTAAAAATTCTACTTTTGAAAGCAATGGAATTGAGACCAGTAAAAAAGTTTTACAATAAAAAAACACATTTAAGAATAATAATTTTTAATTTAGTAAAAAAAACATTACATTTATCCCAATTCCACTGTTGCCAAGTTTTTTAAACACTGTGTCTTACTACCCGTTCGGGCTATACGCTTATGTAGTAATTACACTAATATGTTAAAGATGAGGAAGGTTGAATTTTGAGTAAAGGTATCAGCCTTTGCGTGGAGAGAGAGTAGACAAACGTTTAGGAAGACCATCCTTAGTACGTCTGACCGAGAATTACAGTCCCGATTTTTCCGTAATCAGCAGTCTAGTCTATTGCTAAAAACCGTGTAGTCACCGAAGTGGGGTATATTGCCAAGTTAATTATGTATAAAACCCCAATTTGATGGGATATTTGGTTGGAGCGTAATCTAATATCTCATCCCCCGGTTAAACGGATATGAGTCTGTCTCTTAAGGCCTCCTATTGTGGACGATCAAAGATTGCAAACCTGTAGAACCGACAAAGAGACCTGCCAGAGGGTGGAGTTTTTTGTAATGTGTGTCTCAATAAAGAGAACAGGTAGAGTGCCGCTTTTATAAATAATATTTCTTTTTACACCAGAGTCCTGGATTTGTAGGTATGAGGTATTATTTCAGTAATTTTTAAAGAGAACCTGTCACAACGCCTCCCATAACCCACGACAGAAATGTTTACTGCTGTCTTTTTTTTAATCTAGAGGTATTTTCGTGCTGGCTCTTGTGATTTAATCACTGTGACCTCTTTTTTTTAAATTGCTCATGTCTTATTGCCCGTCCGGGATGTCCTCATCAGTGCTCTAGTGGAAATGTACCTGCATTTGCACGGGAGGGAAGAGATAAATCATTTAGAAAAAAACTACCTCTGTATTACCATCCGGGACTAGAACCCAAGATATTCTAGACAAAACGAGATTGACGCCTTTGTTCGCGTGGCCATTTCGGCGTTAAGTATCCGAACTGTGTGCCTATATGTCTGGAAGATTCTGATAAATATATTTTAACTAACTTCTTCCTTGTAACCAATTAGTAAATATATAGAAGTTGGACTAGTTCTGTAGTAATACGTGTTGCTATCCTAGTTTAAGTTAGTTTGTGAGCTGTGTTGGTACAATCTGTTTGTGAATAGAGTCCTCTTTAAATATATTAGCACCCACATCAACGGCAAAATTTTCTAAAGGCACCACTCTCGCCATAGACTGGACTGGACGATGTCGGGGAGATGGGGGATCGAATCCGGGTCGAGTGTGGTTTTTTTCCAAAATGATTTACCACTCTCCCACCACACAAATTCGGGTACACTTCCTCTGAATCCAATCTTCCTTATCCCTAACACATTAGCGTAATTAGTAACCGAACGGGTAATAAGAAGCGGTGATAAAATAATAACGATATATTTGGCGTACTTAGAAAATGTATCGAGAGTAACATTTGTTAAGATTTGGACATGACACCTTTTACAGTTGTTTAGAAAAGCTACATTCATTATGTATTCCGTGACATGTTTCAGGGAATAAAATAAAATAAAATAAAATAAAATAGAATAAAACCTCTTCGCATAACTTGATACTCAGCCAATTCTATTTTCCATTCCTCAGATTGGAATCTTATATGTACGTAATATGCAAATTGTGCACAATGTGTGTTTGTTCCTAATCATGACATTAATTTATAGTGATGGAATGTAGATTCTAGGACAAGTCTTACAGTCATAAATATGGTTTCAAGAGTCCTTCCAACTTCCTCTCTCCTATACAAGTTTTTTTAGACAATATGGTACACATGAAAAGGATGAGTGATTGTGTTTTTTACGCACCACGTCTTACTAGCCGTTCGGCTTATACACTTATGTACTAATTACGCTAGTGGTTTTGGAGATTATTAAGGTCATATTTAGAGAAAGTATACCCGCATTTGCGTGAAGGGAAAGTGGAAAACCATTTTGGTAAAACCACCCCCAGTACACCCGACCGAGATTCAAACCTCGATCTTTCCGTCATTGGCAATATAATCTACGCGGCCACCGAAGCAGGTCTGTTAGATAGACGTGATCAAATTGCAAAATCTACCAGCACCAATGATCACGCAGACTGAATGTCAAACTCATCTATCTGGTTTGATGGGGAAGTTGGTCTGGGTTATAATTATAGCTGGGTTGAACTGAAAATAGTAAGTGCTATTCATGCTAATGCGGGTACATTTACTCTAAATTCAATCTTATCCATCCACCTCATCAGTGCATTTAAATGCATTAAATATTTTTAAAATGTAAAAATTACACACGAACAAGGGAATCAAACCTGGGACCTTTGGATTAGTACACCAATACTATCACCCTTGATTTATCTGGAAGTTGTCCAGTACCCAGAGTCATTCTTCACTCATATTATAAGGCATAATCTGTGATGGACGTGAGTAAATCGTCGGCTACATATGAGTGATCAATTAAAATCACAAGCTATTAGATAAAGCAGCCATTTTGACTCGGAAAGGCTTAGTGCTGCCATTAGTTCAATTATAACCGTACGAATTCGCATATGTAGATGACATTTTATTACTTGGTCGACTGAAAATTGTCAAGAGATTGAGTGGTCAATCCCTGCTTTAGACCATTCTACTACTGAAGTGGCTGTTAATATTTTTCAAGAGGACTTTATATTGTACAAATGCAACTAACAGACTAACTTAAACTAGGATAGCAACACGTTATATTACAGAACCAGTACGACTTCTAGAAATTTATTAATAAAACAGTCAACCACAGCCGCCGGTATTTATTTTCTACTTGCTCTGATGGCCGCGTGGTATGATGAGTCACTCTTGTAATATACTAGACTGCAGATAATGGGGAAGATCGTGGTTTGATCCTGGTCGGGTGTACCGAAGGTGTTTTTATCTAAATTGTTTCCCAATTTATCTCTTTACGCAAAAGTTGGTACACTTCTTCTAAACTCATCCTTCCTTATTATACCTAGCCCATTAGTGTAATTAGTACATAGGTGTATAATCTGAAAGGTTGTAAGACGCAGTCCTTAAACAAATTATTTAATTTTTTTATATATTTCACTCATCCCAATTTTGCTGTTGTCAAGTGAAAAATGCAGAAAGCCTCATTTCGGTAAGTTTTACGGTTCGAGCGTAATCTCGTTTATAATTTCCCGGTTGATCGCAAGTGAGACGGGCTCTTAACGATGCTAGCGCCTCGAGTGACAGATTTGTTTACTGCCCTGTGTGACGCGGGTATAGTTGGGACCCGGCCTGAGGCATAGAGTTGGGTAATCGATGGCTCTCCAATATGTGGAGTTGGGCGGCTTTTACCGGGAGCCGGTCAATTAGATGCTAGAGCTGGTCGGGGTATTTATATCCAGCGATGGAAACGTAACACCTGCACCGCCTCGGGGATTTTCATCAGCCGAGAAAAACACTCAACTAATAAAATAAAAATAATACTGATACAAAAAAAAAATATACAAGAGGTGAAAAACGAGTTTTGGAGAGTCGACTAAGGTAACCGGGTGGTTTCGAACGGGGGCCCCCCTCCCCCTCGCTCGGTTGCAACCGGGCCCCACGGTAAAAAAGGGGACCTAGTACCGTGGACAGGTCATGGATTTCGTGGGAATTTGACCGGTGAGATGTTGGCGAGTTTCCCCTAGACTTTCGAGTGTCTTAAGAGGCTACTTAGACATTTTTTTTCTCGTTCCCGTTATCGTTGAGTTAAAATATCACATTTTATGAACATGGGCAGATAGAAAAGTGACTCGAAAAAATTTTTCTACTCAAAGTAGGAGCATATAGTAGTCATTGTTGATAAGATCATCACTTACGTCGTATTAGGTTAAATTATAAGATTAAAGGGAGTTTTATACCTGTGACGTAACGGCCGGTCAAAATAGGATTTACCACGTGAGAGAATTTACCTTTTATTCAGCCAGTTTTGAAGATACAACATTGAAAAAAAATAATACTTTTTTTAATAACTCTAAAAATAATAATGCAGTGTCATAAAATTATATTTATGTCTGAAGTAGTTTTTGCAAACGTATTTTTTTTTTATAAATCATCTACAACTTAGACTATTTGGTCTTGTCACAAAAATGGCTCGCCAGGATGTAGATTAAAAATGTCCGTGATAGCATATGTCTATTTAGAATAGGAAACAAGAAAACGGTAATTTTTAAAAAAAAGTTAATGTTTTCAAGATGCAAATAGTATAGTGGCTGTGTAAACTCGTCAGGAGAAGTGTTGTTAGTAGATAAACAGAAGCTTCGTAGGGTTAATTGCTAATTTTCTTCTCTCTCTTAGTATTTCGTAAGTTGTGATAGTGCTTAGACTGCTTAGGTGAGTCAAGATAAGATGCAACCCGCTTCTCAAAATAGCTCCGAAATCTCCAATTAGGCAACGTCGTTAAGACACGATTCGAATTTCCCTGATTTATGCCAATACATAGAGGATTTAAAAAAAAGTTAAGCCTTAGGATTATTAAAAACTTAATCTAGTATGAAAAATGCTGAAAAGCCATCTGCTGAGACATTTAAGCCCAACCACCCGACAACAGCGACCTTAACCTGGTCGAGTCTAGCGCCTTAGACTGTTCGACCAGAAATGTGAATGAAGTAACGTTCCGAATGATATTAGTTGTTTTATTTTGTGTATGAAATGTCAATAATCTCACAAGTCCATGACAGACCCTGCCTTAAACCATAATCGATTAATTATTACTCTTTGAGCCAAGGACAAAACCTGGATAGCTGAGTAATAGGTACTGGGTTATATTCCCACGTACAGTCGTCAATTTTCAACTATAGACTATTTAAATTAATACCAAGTTAACGGACATAATCCGTACAAAATTATCATTTCAATGTATCTGAATATTAAAATCGGTAACCTTAAAACACGGAATATGTGGTAAGGCTCTTAAATTTCTTACAGCAGGTCGGAGTTCAACCCTAACCGGTTGTACTAATGTTTCAAGTGGTTTTATCCACGTGGCTCTCATACGTGTTTCAGAGAAACAGTGGTTAAGCTTCTCAGGAGGGGGGGGGGGTAGGGCGGGGGGGGACTTTGACCTAATTTTTGTGGATTTTTAACTTGAGTAGGAAAATACACAGCCCTGAAGTATTATATAGCGCCAGGAATATTTATAATAGCTACGAGAAATAAATAGTAAATTATGGTAAGCAACGGAACCTATAAAGCTACAACCCTGGTGTTCTTTTGTTCCGGTCAATAGTCTCTAATATTTATTTATAGTATGTAGAAAATACATTTATTCCTGGTACTAAAGGGTTGTGTGTTTAGTGTTAATTTTACCATCCTAAGTTGTGAGTTTGTAGGTTGTGTGTTAATTTTACCCCATGTGATACAATATTAATTACCGGTGCACACCATTTGCGGAACAACTCATCCGAGGTTAGTAATACCATTACACAAACTTCGGAGTAAAAAATTAAATTCATTATTACTTTGTTCAAAATGGAAAATAAAGGTGAGGTTAGGCTAGGTTAGGGGTTAGGATCTGTATGGAATTACAGGTTGTTCCGAAATTCGTGTGAACCGGCTGAAAGGTATGCTTTATTCCGCAATTCTGGTGCGCCGGTAATTACATCCCTAATCGTCATCGCGATTATCTGACCTATTTTATCAGATTAAAAACTCTGCTCTCTCTGGCGTAGGTAGGTCCGAATCCTAAGGGATTAACCCTGGTGTTCTCGGTGTTTGAATCCCGGCAAGGTGTACTTAAGGTGTTTATCCTAAGTGGTTTTCCATCCTCCCTCCTAAAAAATATGACGCGGTGTGAAAAAACCCAAAAACAATCCCAGTAGGCCTAATTTGTTGTGACAAAAGAAATAATATTTTAACACAAATTAATTTTCAGTGTATGTTTGTTTATAAGTTGTTATTCTGAACCGACTGATTATATCGGCATACGAGAATTTCTATGAGCAAGAGCGAAAATGTCTACCAATTGTGTCGGGAGATGTATTTTCACATACGTTCCAGGTTCCTTTTAACATGCCACAGTCGACATGAGACTGACGAATTTAGCTCCCCTCCGAAGGAAGTTGTATTATGTATTTTAATCGCTCAAGGAAAATTCCACTGACCTTAGCTGGGTTTAAACCCTCGAACATTGTATCTTGGCGCGAGCACTTTACCCCAACGAGATCTGCAATTAGGTTAACAATACAGATTAATTAACTATGTATTCAATTGTACCTCGTGGATAGTATTATATTACCAAGATAATTTCTAAAAAGGTTTTTGAATATCTTCCAATAGTAAATATGTTAAGCCTTAGTTGAATTTTTATTTTGGTTTATTTTAATATAAATTTAATGTTAGACTAAATAAAATAAGACTCGCTTTCTTTACTTTGGAAAAGGAATGGTAAGTTCTTGTTTAAAAAAAACGGATGCAGCAGATTGGGTTTGAGCCCCGGACTTACAAAAAAAAAATACACATACCAACAGTGTGCTCAGAAATTTCTTTTGGTAGTATTTTATTCGAACTTTTACTTACTTGCAATTAATTTATTTGATCTTTTTAACCTAATATGTAAGCTACTATATTTGGTTTGATCAATTATTATTATTATTTGCTCTCAGCACCGCTAAAACCCACCTTCTTATCTTAGCCCCCATATGATTAAAAGTGAAGATAGTTTGAAAATAAAGTGACCCCCCCCCCAACCCTAATGTAGTCTGATTTTTATGGAAAGAGCCTTTTAGAAAATTCAAACTTTTTTCTTTTTAATTAGTGTTATTTTATAAATATTGATAATATATATCAAAAGTAACAACTACAGATCATATGACTTGACGTATGACAACGTAAAAATAGATCCAGTAACTTTTTTTAGTAGTCAGATAAGGCCCTTGTTATGAAAATTGGACTGGAAGTTAAACCAAACACGTTGTCGAAGCTAATCCACTATTTTTTTATTTATTTTTTTGTAAATTATGAGTTAGTAGGAAAATATAATTTGTAAAAGAAACATTTTCAACTGTAAAATTTATTGGTGTAGGTTTTTATTTGTCAATCCTTATATTATAAAATGTCTTATCATACATATACATTGTATTTACAAATTGTACAGCCCTACCAATAAAAACTACCATATACACAATATATCTACTTTTCGGCAAGCTCAGCACTATTTTATATAATATGAGCGAATAGTGAGAAAATAAATATGAAGTCATCCTCATCCAAACATAAAATAATTATTTGAAGCTTATGAGGGCAATAATAAAAAGAATATTGATACAGAATTAGATTTTTTTATACAGAACTACGTATGCATTACAGACAATCTCTCAAGGCATTTCACATCATTAATCTTTAAAAGGGAACATCCGGTAATTTAGCAGTATATTTGATATGATTAAAATATCTTTGGGTACAGTTCCGTACGGAAAAAGAGGCCGACCTTTTTTTAGTCTTAAGTTCCACTTTAATACGAAATGGTTTACTATTTGTAATTGGGCTTGTAAAAATTAGATTATAACTTCAATTCATATCAAACATAAGCTATATTTTTAAGAAATAAAATTAATATATCCATATTTAATATGTATACAATTAAATCACATTTTGTACTATTTATGAAGGCTGGCTTGAAACCCATTTATGTTGGGTTTTTTTTCTCCAAAATTTCAGTGTTTATTTTCTTTTTATCACAAACTAGATTGCTTGGTTAACTGATGTTACCTATTAAAAAATAAGCTTTGAAAATGAGAGATGTGACATTAGTTTTACAACCTTAAAGATAGCTTTATCTTACAAATGGACATTTAAGGAATTTTTTTTAGAAAATACAATATTTGTTTTTTGTAAACTTTGATAATATTTTACTATGTTATTAGTGTTAGTTTAAAGGTATTGATAATACGGTACCTATTAAAAGTGACAGCTGCAGATGACATGAAATGTATGAATATGTTAAAGTAGATTTAGTAATTTTTTTCTAGCTGACATATATCCATTTGTAAGAAAATTGGGGTGTACAGCAATGGGTATGGTTTGTTTGAACAAAGTGTTTATTTCATTATGTTTATAATTTTGGTCAAGTGGTTACTCTGACTTCTGCTTCCAGCTGTTTTAATTTATCAAATAGGAATTTCTGACAAAAACAAGAAACCTTAAAAAAATTGGAACTCTATTTAGTTTTTATTTAACTTAAAATTCTAACTAGGCCTATAATGATCTCAAAATATGTTTCTATTAAATTTTTTGCTTGCAAATAATGATTTAATACAAATAAAAATAAAATATTCGACTTAATAAAACAACACATATCCCTGGTTTGTTTGTTAAAAACATAAATCTATTTATTGTAGCTACAAAGGTTTAATTTTCTTTCAAAATGTTTCGAATATTACAAAATAACAAAACAATCTACATAATATAGTAATATATTAATACATCATTGCTGGCAACTCTTTTATTTTAAATTATCTAGCTCTAAAAAAAACCCGTCATCTTGTTATTTTATTGTTGTGAGATAAACAACATGGCGTCTATCGAAATATTCCAAGGTCGCATGGAGCATAGTAATACTTGGGATCAAACATAATATGACCGGTTTTTATTTTTAGAAATTAAAATACCTTGAACTTAGGGTGCAGAAACGTACTATGTCCCTTCGTAGGCTTCCGCAAAGGTCGGTAATATTGTTAGGAGGGCATTTTGT
The DNA here is from genome assembly GCA_902155825.1 of Timema genevievae. Classification (NCBI taxonomy): domain Eukaryota; kingdom Metazoa; phylum Arthropoda; class Insecta; order Phasmatodea; family Timematidae; genus Timema; species Timema genevievae. The sequence continues at coordinate 141,674 of CABFWO010000016.1, forward strand.
ACTCGTTACGTTGACGGCCAAAGATTTCAGTACAAACTATATTTGAAATATTTTTTTGCTCTGTGTTGTTTACATAACACTGCTTTATTGCTTTAAAAAAAACGCCCTTTCAATTTTTGCTTCTTAAAATTAACTTTTCTTATTCTGTTTCAATATATTATAAAGTTAAGTCACTAATAGCCGATACTAGTATAAATGTGCACGCAGAAAAACAAAACAAAACAGGAAGCTTTTTATTTAACCAATAAATTCTCAAAGGCCGTAGATCTTAACTTGTTAGCATTGTTTGTGTTTAGCAAAGATGAGGCTCTTAGTATTAAAAAAAAATTGTTAACTCCAAATTTTTTTAAACCTTCTGTGCTCCCACGTCACGCGAAGATTAAAACCACACTGGCAGGGATTCGAAAGAAAGACTTTCAGAGGTGATTGGTGAGTAGATGGAAGCCTCAAAGCTCTCGACGACCATCATCAATACTTTGTTGTTTTGATATCTCTCCTCTATGAACTTGTGTGAAGTCGACTGACAAAGACCTTGTTGTTTGATACCCCCACCCCATGAACCTACTCGAAGGAGACTTACCAAGGCCTTTGCAAACAGTCACAAATGTTTTATTAATGAGGTCTGATGATACTTACTGATCGTTCTTCAAGAGCACTGCACTTCATATGATGCCCAACCATATATTTATATAATTCCATGGTTCGATTCAAGGTGGAGTCAACTGTGTCCATCTTTTTCCTCTGATCTATCCCTCCTCCATGCCATATAAATTGAAAGACTTAGGTAAGAAAGAGAGAGATTATAGATGTGCTAGCCTATATCATGTTGGTCCTTAGCAATGTAAAGATAATAATAGAAAGGTGGCACCACTTGAAGCAAATTGATTATGTCATTGCTTACCTCACTCATTACACAGCAGTTATTTTTTAATAAGAAGACAGCCAAACATACACATTAAAAGTAGTAGAGTAATTACTTTAGTTGAAAATTGGTGGTTATTTTAAATGTGTATTTAATGTTTAAAGTTCGGAAATGTGACCTGATTTTTTAACAACCTGGTTTTTGTCTTCCGTATAGCAATGTGTATGTGTGAGAATGAGTGACTTCATACGCTCATCTAATCAGATGTATTTCTACATCTGGCGCCGTCTTATAGTCTCTTTACATTAGTCCTTTATGCCACGTGTGGCGATTTGAAGGTGGGGTGGTATTCAGAGTTCACTACAAGTGTGTTCTTCAGAGCCCCTCCCGATCGTTAAAAGTAGCAATAGATAAAAATATACTGGCCTGTCAAAATCAATAATAGGTCTATTAATATATTATTTATATATGTTAGTTTTAATTTACTCTATTTGTTGGTAAAAAAAACCTGTACCAACCGACCCCAAAAATTACTGTAATGTTTTTGGTTGTGTTTTAATTGGGAACTTTGTGGCCTACATTTTTCTGATATGTTTATAAGCCATGCCCTTCCATCCCCCTTTAAATGTTGATTAAATTTAATCTATTTATAACTGATATTTTAAATACCATGATACGTTTGCTTAGAATGAAAGTTTGTTTAAATTTTAATCGAGGAAAGTTTTATTTTAAATTTTGGATATACTGTATCTGGTTATCTATGACATTTTCTCGAATAATGTTTTACTCAAATAAAAATGTAGAGTGTTAATTTAGCCCTTAGCTGTAATTAATATCGGTACTTAACAGCCAGAAATTAAAAATAAAATCCTTAAAAACAATTGAAAAATCAGAAGTCACACAAAAGACTAGATGTGGTAGAATCAAGCTCTACCAACTTTTATTTTAAAAGTATTTATTAATAATGATGTGCGGTAACTAATAAACTACCTATGTAGCTCTGAAATACATGATCGTAGATTTTTTTTTATTATTAATAATTAGGGTGAGTTCCACTTTGTTAAATATATGCAAACCTACAAACAACTATTCGCAAAATCATAGCCTCTTTTGCTATATAAAACCCAACTCGTTTTGAGTTCACGAAACATGGAATATAAATAACAATTTTTTTTCTTCTTAGATGTATTAACATATGGAATGCAATAAAACTACCACATTCTCTTGGATGTATTCCAAGTGGATTTTTTTCCCCTCCTAATATGGTGGTTGTATGATTGTTGCTCAGAACGAATTGCTAACTCTTTCAAGAGATAACTCTTATAATATAAAGAAAGTAGTTGCCAAATATAACCTGTGTACACTCAGTTTCGTGAAAATACTGTTAGTGATCTCGCGGTGCTAAAGATTAACAAGATTAAATGACAAAATATATCATCTACATATAAAATTAATTTTAAGATAGGCCTATCTTTATCAGGGCTACAATAGCATTAGATTACAAACGAAATATATAGTTAAGCTCAAATGGAACCTGAATTACTCCAGCATGTCAATATCCAATAATTATAACAAATTTGTATTCCACTATTTAAATTTATATATAAATGTACACAAACAAGGTAAATCATATTTTAAACAAATTTTATTGTTTTATTTTATTCATCCATAAGTGAACTATAGTTTTTAAAAATTGTTGAGCTAATTTAAAATTTGTGTCTCACATTTAAAAAATAAAAGTGTAAAGAGATATTTTTTTGTTCTAATAGCTCAAAATGAGCGTTTGCAATGTAACATTAAAATCCATCCTTACCAACCCAAAGTTAAAATTAATGTCGACAACGTTTTCACGATACAGACTATACACAGGGCCAATATTAGCGGCTAGCTTATACTGAGGTTTGCAGTAGAAAATTACAAAACGAAATCAACTACTTTGACAGCAACTAAAAAAAACCCTCTTTATACTTTGCTACCATTGTGATTAGGAATTTATCTATATGTCTTCTGAGCTAAGGAGATAGTTTTAGTGTATAAAAATAGAGATCTGAAATATACGACTTAACAAGTAAAACTAGAATACATTGGCGTTATTTTAAAATCGAAATGGCTTTTAAAAAAATGTTTACTATCAACTAAAAAAAATGTAGCAGGGTTGCTTCACTTTTGGTTTGAACGTATCCTTACCCTCAGAATTTTAGCAGACCTTACACATTTCCAGAGGGTCTTGTTTGCAACGATATTGTGAAATTGTTTTTAAAAAAAACTGTCTCGTATTGCCCCTCTATCGAACACAGTATCTTTGCAACGAAATGTGGGACACCAATTGATTGTCCCATAAGCATCTAGCATGGGCAACAGTATGTTTCCAAATAAAGCTTACGTGTGCTAAGCTCATTGCATGCTTTACCCTCAATATTATCACCAGTGGTGATGAACAAACCTTATCTCCAATCTTTAGAATTCACCGATAACCACCGATGTTATACAAGCACCTTTCGACACACGTTTGCAATCAGCCCATTTAAAATCCGCTATAAAACACTTTAATGTACATCAGAACGTACCTCCCACTTATTAATACGAACCACCATCATGGCCATCATACGGTGACCATTTAAAGGTCAGGTCACGTAATCACTTGTCTAACGAACGGGATTCACGTTGTCTCGTAAGGCAAGCGTAGACGTCCACGACGCATTCACTTGCCTAAAGGGATTCGCGACATCTTGTAAGGCAAACGCTGACCGTTCACAAAAGTTCGGAAATTCTATTTAAAGACCTGCGTGTCGGATTGTTCAAACACTTGAATTTGTCGAGACGTTGTCTGTAAAGCTCGCGGAATTGTCTAGTGGCGACAACAACGTTTCTGACACAACATATCGCGCACTGCAAGCAAAATGACCGCGAGGTCTCGTCTACCGACAGCCGCAGCCGAGTACCGCCATCTCCTGGTAGTTCTTGAGAACAACCTTGTTGTTGTCGTCCAGGTAGAGCATGGAGATGGGGATGAGCTCAGTGGGGACGCAACACGCCTTGGGCGCCATCGAGGGCTTCATAGAGTTGACGAGCGTCTGGACGATGGCGTGGTTCGTGGAATTGTGGTGATCGGACAAGGGGAACGGGCAGTCACCGTGACAGTAGAAAGCTTCGTATCCCGGCGGGGCCACTATCCAGTCGTTCCAGCCCACGTCGGCAAAGTCCACGTAGAGTGAGTGTCTCCGGCAGTGCTCCCTTTCCTTGGTGCGGTGTTTCCTCTCGTAAGTCGCCCTCTTGTAGCGACGGGACATGTCTTCCGCGCTGCTCCAAGAGTTCTTGCCTGAGACAAAACAACAAGGGCCTTCTTAACACCTTGGTCATTAGGGATTTGAGATCAATGGGTCAAGGGAAGTTAACAGACATCAACCAAGATAGTGTTGGACAACCATCTTTAGCCATAGTTAGATATTGTAAACTATATAAATAACAGCACAATAAAGCTACAAGCAAAAGTAACTTGATTTTAGGACCATTTGGTTTTGGTAGAAACTGTAAAAAATGTATGTCCTAGCTCTACTGTGGGCTTGTTATGTGAAGATAACTGAGATAAAATAAATAAGCTGTGACTGTCTTAGACCGTGACCCATGTAAACTCTGGATCCCCCCTCCCACCCCCTTTAATAGCAAAATAAGTCAAAGATCCGGCTGTACTCGAGCCGGTCTCTGAAAGGCGGTTGGCTTGTAGCTCAATGCCTTGAGGTTATCGACCACAACCAAGGTCTTGTGTAAATATACACATCTGACCAATAGATATTATAAACATGGAACAACATCTTATTTTGTAAACAGAGGTTACTCTCGAGAGTTCTAATCCTCACCGTCGTCTGTGTAGGCGAACAGCACCGGCTGCTGAGTGGCCCACTGCTCCTCCGGCTCCTCCGCGGACCTTCGTAACCTCACGTGCCTGTGCAGGTCGCGGCCTTGTGTTGTCAGCCGTACCTCCACCAGCAGCCCGTGGTTCCCTCGGGGATTCTCCAGCCACCTCCGCACGGCGGGCAGCACGTCCAGCAACACGGCGTCACCTTCCCGCGCCTTGACCACGCGCGAGTCGATCAGTCTCAGGATTGCCGCTCTCCCCCCTCGCACCCCGGGCCGGACGATGTCATGCACCAGGATCTGCTGTCTCTGTTTCTGTAGGTCCTTGGATACGGGGACCCGTGACAGCTGCAGTTCGGCCGCCTTCAACTTCTCGTCCCGGGGGATGTCCTTTAGGTCGAAACTCAGCCGGAATCGATGGGGAGAAGGGAAGTTATCGTCCACCCCGCTCTCTGTAACAAATAACATAATATGTAGGTCCCTAATAATAATTTTATTGATTCTGAGCTCCTAGTTGCTGAACGAAGAGGCAGAGGACAGGGCGCATTGGCGGTTTATGTTAAATGACAAAAGGAATGGACCTGTCGTAAGACAGAACACTTAATAACAATAATAATATATATTTAAATTATATTAATTATATTTAAAAATAAATATCTTGTCAAAAATATAAATACGTACCGTGATTATTTATTTAGTTAAATAAATTATTAAATTAAACTAACGAAAATAATCACGTTAAAATCATAATTCGATATACTTTTTTTTTCTGTCCCAAATTAGCGTGGGTAGGGAGGAAATATTCACCCTATTCTAATCATCCCTTCACTCTGGCGCTTTCGTTCATGAATCATTAACGAGGTAAGTTGGAAGTATCGGTTACTTTCATTCAAATTATAGTCGTTATCTTCCCAGAGATGTTACGTGTGATATAGCTTCTGATGACCTTGTCACATACCACATCTCCTGGTTGTCGCCGTTTTTAACGGGACATTCGTCGAGAGTGACGGGACCTTGACTTTCAACACAGGGCAAGGATTCATTAGGGCCAAGGTTCTTACTAGAGTGTCTTGGAAGGAGGGGTTAGGGGACTGGGGATACGATGTCGGCCCCATGAACCAACCCAAAACATTCCATCTCATTTTGCACAGACTTAGGATAATGTTGTGCCCTATATTAGGTTGGGCCTGTTTCGGTTGTGATCGTGTTGTATCATATATTAGGTTAGGTTCGGTTAGGTTAGGATTGTGTTATGTCATACTATTTATCACCTGCTGTATTTGGTTCACCTAAAGAAAACCATTGACATCTATTCTTAGTGCAACGACACAGCAGCTGGGGTCGAATTAGTACCCCAGCATGGGGCAGAACTCCGACAACCTGCCCTCCCAAACACTCTTAACAGGTCCGAATTCGTATGCAGCCGAGGAAGTCGTACAGTGAATCATATATTTTATTATACCTTTCTGAATTTGTGTTACTCCCCTCGCCTTATTCACAAAGTTTTTTTTTTTGCTTACTAGGCACTGTGGATTTAGACTTGAGCTCTAAGCCTATCACAATAAATCAACGCTACCCACTCTTGTCGGTCTGCACTAGTAGAAACAATCTCAGCTTTGTCCGTGTTTTACTTTCTCACTAGCCCAGTGGTTGTTAATCTTTTTACGGTTGAATACCACCTTATTCGTAAACACTTGTCTTAAGTAGGTACCTTAATAGCTAAAAAAAACTAGTTAAAGCCCTTCTTCGTTGTCATACTAGTTTAAAAAAACAACTAATTACTTGATTTAGTATGGAGGTGTTGTTTTTTGACAAATAAATATTCAAACATTATCTGTTAATTTTTACATGTCCAGCTACAAAAAAGCCATACATATATTCTAGCTAAGTAAAAACTTTTTACAAACTTTACATGTCCCTTAGTTAAAATAACTTAGCCATAAAAATAGTAAGAAAACATTGAGTAGAATACAAAATTCACATTTGAATGAAAACACATAAAACATATTACGCATGATAACTATTGAGAGACTTGGACTTGTTTCAAAGAATATAGTTCTTTTTTTTATACTAGGTTAAAATTAGATTAACTTGGAGCGAAAAGTAAAAAGCTACCATTACTAAAATATGCTCACGTATCCTTGGGGGCAAGGTGAAAGGTGAATTTTTAGGATATGCGCCTGAATTTGTCTAAAGAATGGCTATTTGAAACCACGACATGAAAAAAACCTCTTCAATTTACTCGCGGGGATCGGAACGGTGTCCATAATTTTCAGGCCAAAACAAGGTCTTCACCTACTTAAAAATAAATAGAGAAAAACAGGTTTTATAATAAAATAATCAAGAAGTTCGCTAAGTGCAAAATATGACGTATGTGTTTAACTGCAAAATATAATCAAATTTAAGGGTATACGGGGTGGGGGAGAAGGAAAATAACATTACACACAGTTTCCAGGACAAATTTTATATCTCAAACCCCATAAGGACCGCAGCAACTACTTTTATTTTTAAAATTAATTTTTAATGACTGGGAGATCGAAGCTCGAATCTAGGTCAGGTGTTTTAAAAGGGGTTGTTACAAAACGGTTTTCCAATCTCCCTCCAAGCAAATGTGGATACCATTCATATATATAACTTTTCTAATCCCTAAAACCATTAGCGTAATTAATACATAAGCGTATAGTCCGAATGGATAGTAAGTCGCGGTGCTTAAAAAATCAATCAATCAAATATTACAGATACCTCTTTTAACTCTAATCTAAAGTACATTAAAAAGGTCTCTTGATTGTCTAACAGATGGCAGCACTAGCTCAATTTGATATATCGCGTGACATTATTCATAACTTTTATATAATATATAAATATTACGGGAGTCTTAGACATTATAAATGGTCTATATTCCATTCACGGTAGGAATTACTCTCTGAAAGGTCTTTTTTTCCTACCATTATCCTACTATACAATAGCTTTCTGGTAGGGAAAAAGGCCTTTCAGAAAACAATTCCTAGGGTGAACGGACTTTATGTACGAACATAATTCTTGAACAGCTTACAAGGAATGGTGTATAGTCTAGTTTGCTCTTTACTTCGACATCACATCAATGACAGGGGGACATACCTTCACATACGCCTCACTGAGTCCGTTTGACACAACATTTCAAAACGGAAGGGAAATGGAATTTTTTCCATCACATTTCTTACACAAAGTCCCCCCCCCCCCCCCCCCCC
>CABFWO010000016.1:151558-177602 GCA_902155825.1 Timema genevievae
TAGGGTGATTGTGAGATGAAATGGAGGACCTACAGTTTAACGTGGAATCCGAACCACGGTGGAGGCCTGGCATTCCTCACATTCACAAGTTGTGATTAATACACGTCTTGTCAGAGGTGAAGGAAGGGTTTGGCATTCAGATAAATCTGTGCCGGGACCGAGGATTGAACCCCGGACCCCAAGCACAGAAGTCTGACACCTGACCCCTAGACCACCAGGTCACCCAGTTCTAATTTTCTTCCCATGACGATATCAACAGGTTGTAGGAATATCTGTCATTAGCAAGTTGGTATCAGATGAGAAACTTCTTAAATGTAAAGAAAATGTTATTAAATTCCATGACACCCTTGACAGATATTCAACAACTGTTGATATCGTCATGTGAAGAAAATTAAACTAAACGTTGCGAATGGAGCAATATTTGATTTATTTTGGACAAAGAAATGTTATTCTGGAAAATCAATGGCCTTTTCTCGCGTCCCCTTACCCCTCACTTTACATTCATAATAACGGGACAGCCATCTTTTTTTTTTAGTACCACGTCTCATTAACCGTTCGGGTTATACGATTATATACTAATTAAGGTAATGGCTTTACGGATTAGAGAGGTTATATTTAGATGAAGTGTACCTGCATTTGCGTGGATGTATATTGGAAAACCATTATGTATAAACCACCCTCAGTACACCCGAACGAGATTAGATCCTCGATCTCCCCCTGTCATTAGTGGTCTAGTCTACTGCGAGAGTAGCGCGTTAGATCACACAGCCATAGAAGTGGGTGACATCCATTTGGAGGATGGAATGCAACAGGAACTGCAGTCCGCTTTGGTTACCACAGGCTGCTTTGGCAATTTTTATATCATAACTTTTTTTTTTGGCTAAAATAAATAAAATATTGCTTCAAAAGTAGGATAAATTCTTTCATTACCCGCTTCGTTGGCCACGTGTTCTAACGCGCTACTCTCGTGTTGGACTAGAGTGCCGAAGGCGGGGAGATTGGGTTTCGATCCCGGTCGGGTGTAATGAGGGTGATAGATATTCAAGAACGGTTGATATAACCATGTGAAAAAAATTACACTCTATCTTTCTATTGGAGAAAAATTGGATTTATTTTTACAAAAAAAAAAAGTTTTGATATAAAAACTGCAAAAATTCTGACCCTTTATCGAGTCTCCTACATCCCCACATTAATCTCAGCTTTCTAAACCGTAGCTGCTACTTCTTTATTCAAGTAGTTCCTCATTTTCTCTCAAGAGGCTGAGTTTGATCGACCCCGTTCCTCACCCACTGCTTCATAGATAAATTTTAGAAGCGCCGGGAATCGAACCCGGGATTTTTGGATCTGTAGCCGAGAATTTTTACCACTAGACAACAGAAGCGTTCAGATAGTATCAATACCTGTAAAATAATACTAATTATGTAATAAAATGTTCTAATTGACCGCAAAATAAATATGTTTATATTTTCAAAAAGGTTCTTGTTATATCAATACTAAAATAGCTATACTCGAGAGGGGTGTCAAAGATTCTCACTCTTTTGTGTGACGGGTAAAACCTCGATAGTCCGGACTATGGTTATGTTTGTTTTAATTATTATTGGATTATAGGCATCAAAGCTTCTTCAAACCCCTGCCAACAGATTCAGGAGCATCCAGTTCAATTCTAGTTGAAGGGATTTTTTTAAAAATAGTACTCATCCTAGGTAAAATACGGTATAATCCAACATATACATAATTTTTCTTTGCTACATGATTTAATAAAATATTCTTCTAGTTTATTGGGTCATTATCGTTAATCCGGAATAACTTCCCCCTCACCCCCTTTAATCCGGATTATCATATATTTTGTAAACTAGTCCTATTAAACTTTCGGGCTATGTGCAAATTACTCTAATGTATAAGGAATGAAGAAGGTTGAATTTAGATGAAATGTACCTACATTTACGTGGAGATTTGAAAAACCTTTATGGAAAAAAAAACCTTAAGTACACTCAACCGGGATTCAAAAGCCCGATCTCCTCACCATCGGCAATCAAGTCTATTACAAAAATGACGCCTAGGGCCATACTTGTGACCTGATCGCGGCGACCAGCACGCAGTACCTTGTTATATATGAATGTGGCCATACTACGAGACTACAACCTAGCGACGGCAACTTGGGTCGCAAACGGAAACGACTTCGGGTCTTCCATGTAAATAACATAGATTGACGCTCTGACAACCTTGACGCAATGCTTTCGTCGCAGCGACCAGGTCGCAAATATGGCCGTAGTCTTAGATCAATCAGCCACCGAAATGGGTCCAGGATTATCGGAGTTTTACTGTACTTTGCTTACTAAATACAGCGAGTTTACAAGATCAAAGGTCTATGCCTGCCCCCAATCGACCCGTGTCCAGCTGGGACTTGAACCCATCCCTTCCCCTCTTCTAAGAACACTGTTGGAGTTGTTGTGGAGGTAACGTGAAGGTTACCTTGCTCCTGTCGAGGCGGGGGCGCCTCTTGAAGCCAAACAAAGACATGAGGTTTTTCTCGACGCTGTTCAGCATGTCAGCGTCCATGGCACGTCCCTTCTGCTGCTGCTGCCTGGAGGGCGCCTGAGAGGCGTCAGTCACTGGAGGGTAGGGCACGAGAAGCGTCGCGAGCACGGGGAGAACCATCAGCAGCCCGCGCATTGTCGGTCACACTCCTGCAACAAGAGAACGTACAGTTTCTTTTATAAGAGTCAACGATTAGTTCAACCACTACCTTACTCATGAGGCTGGGGGGTGGTGTGACACAGTGGGTATGTAAATGGGGGGGCAGTGATAGTGGGTATGAAGATGGAGTGCCAGTGATACAGTGGGTATGAAGATGGGGGGCAGTGATACAGTGGGTATGAAGATGGAGTGCCAGTGATACAGTGGGTACAAAGATGTGGGTGCCAGTGATACAGTGGGTATGAAGCTGGAGGTGCCAGTGACACAGTGGGTATGAAGCTAGGGGTGCCAGTGATACAGTGGGTATGAAGCTGGAGGTGCCAGTGATACAGTGGGTATGAAGCTGGGGGTGCCAGTGATAGTGGGTACAAAGATGGGGGTGCCAGTTATACATTAGGTAGGGGTTTATTTGATCATCTTTTGCCATGACCCTGTTAAAAGCTGATTTTAATTTTTGGGGCAAGGCTAGATATATGATTATTTAACGATTTACTTTTATCCCCAAACATAATTTTAAATATAGTAGAAAAACTATGAAAGGTTTTGAGCGTGTAGTGTTCGCTATTTCACGACAATGACTTCTGAAAACCGACCATGTTATTGCAGAGGATTGAACCCTCACCTGCCTCTCACGGAGCTGGGCTGGTCTAGAAAACTTGGCCACAACACGTTGACCTCCGTATCATAGCACCGGCCACTTTCTAACGAGTCCACACAGACTACACATTCGATCACATCAAGACTAATCAAGAATACCGGCTGATAACAGTCCACTTTTCATAGAAAGGGCCCTTTATAAAACAAAAACATATATTTTTTCTTCTGAAATTGACAACATTTCATTACAATACTTAACTTATATTATTAGTGTCACTATACAGGCATTGATACAATCTAATATAAGCTACATCTGCAGATCCCAATGCGAGAGTTTATCTAATAACTTTTCTAGCTATCAGATAAAGGACCTTCCTATAAAAATTGGACTGTACATAGTAGTAGTAGTAGTAGTAGTAGTAGTAGTAGTAGTAGTAGCATCAGTAACAGTAGTAGCAGTAGTAGCACTTGGCCTGCTTTAAAGTTACTTGCAGTGTCGTGATAAATCGAAGATTTTTTTTTTCATTTTCATTTATTTCAGGTACTTAAAGTGCACTTTCTGAACTAATTTATTATATCAACACACGATAGTTTCTATGAGCGAGTGTGAAAGAGTCTATCAATTTTGCAGGTAAAGGTATACCCTTCAGGGTTCTTTTACATGCCACAGTCTACATGGTACTGACGGCTTTACTTCCCCTCCGAAGGAAGTTGTGCTACGGATTTTTATCGCTCAAGTAAAATCCGTCGACCCCGGCTGGGTTTGAACTCGCACAGATTGGGTTCTGAGGTGATCACTTTACCCCAAGACTCTTCCTAAACGGTTTACCAATCTCCCTCCACACAAATTTGGGTACACTTCCTCTAAATTCAACTTTACTTATCCCTAGCAAATAAGTGTAGCTAGTGCATGTGTATGTTTCCCTAACGGGATATGTTATGTGTAGGGCCATATAGCATAGTTTTGAGCTCATCCCAATAAACACCAAACTCGTGTACTGTTAAAAGTTTTGTCAATATTTAACTTAAGCGCAACACTTGATTGGCACTATTTCATCTATTTAGATAATCCCCATAAGGTGTCAGTGTAGAGAACAAGAGTTAAAAGGCAGTATTTTTTTGCAGTTTTTATATAAAAAGATTATTTTTGGTCAAACGAAATAAAATAATTCACCAGCAGAAACGTAAAGTTTAATTTTCTTCCCAAGATGACATCAACAGCTCTTGAATATCTGTCATGGGTGTCCTGGAATTTAATGACAAACTTTCTCTCTTAATTTAAAAAGTCTGTCATCTAATGCCGCTATATTTATGATATATATATATATTCAACAACTGTTGATATTTGACCATATGAAGAAAATTAAACTATATCTCTAGTGGAGCAACATTTTATTTATTTTGGGTCAAAAAGTTGTTGATATAAAAGAGGCAAAAAAATAAAATTACCCTTAACTCGCGTTCCCTACAATCCCACCGTAATAAGAGTTTCACCTGGTCCTGAGCAGTTCTTGAACAGGCCCCCTCGGAATATAGAGTCGGTCTCATCATATCTACAAAGAGCCAACAAGCACCACGCAGTCTGGACCGGCTAGATACATGCACGCACGCACTCATACGCACTCACATCTCTTGCACAGGTGCCTCTCTGCTGCCTGGAGAGTTCATTGGAACCAAACCCCCATCACTCATCCCCCCCCTCCTCCCGACAGTGATTTCTCACCCATAAAACCTGTTTTCAAGTCTCAAGGATCAACCAAGATTTGGACACTGCTTATTAACTCCAATAAATGATTCTCAAAAGAATGGTAAAAAGTAACATAATTTGTTTGCAACCCTCCCTCCTTCAAGTGAAAGAGCTAGATGTGCGTTGACAATGACACTGACGTGAGAAGACTGGGTTCGTTCCCATTCATAGGAAATATGATTAATTCACTTCTATAGTGTGATTTACAAATCCACGCATATGTAATAATTACACTGATGAGTTAAAGGCAAGGAAGGTTGAATTTAGAGGAAGCGTACCCACATTTGCGTGGAGGGAGAGTGTAAACCTATTCAGGGAAAACCTCCCTCAGTAAATACGACCGGAATCCGAACCCCAATCTCTCTGTCATCGGCACCAATCAAGGTTATTTTGAACACACTCAAAACATTATTTGAAAGTACTTGATGTATTTGCGAGCTTAGAAGACCCGAAGATAAACTTTTAATGACGATATAGTTTTATTATGCGATCGACTGAAAATTGCCGCAAGATTGATGGCTTGCCGACCCCTGGTATGAAGCGTCATTCTCGTGTTAGACTAGCCTGTTGAAGACTGGGAGATCGGGGTTAGAATCCCAGTCGGGTCTAGTGAGGATGGTTTTTCCTAAATGGTTTACCAGGCTCCCATTAAGCTAATGCGGGTACACTTTATATAAATATAACCTTTCTAATACCTCAACTCATTAGCGTAATTAGTACATACGGCTATAAACCGAACGTGTAGCAAGAAACGGTGGTAAAAAAATCTTCCTATGGTGATATAAACAGTTGTTGAATATCTGCCGTGAGCATAGTGACATTAGACGAGAAACTTTTTAAATGAAGAGAAAAAGATGGAAATAAATTCTAGGACACCTTCGACAGATATTCAAGAATTGTTGAGGTCACCGTGCGAAGGAAATTAATCTTTAAGTTTCTACTGGAGCAATATTTGATTTATTTTGACAAAAAAAAAAAGTTTAGATATAAAAACTGGAAAAAAATACTGCCCTTAACTCATGTTACTTTCACGATCACCTTAAGTCGAATAAGGTTGGTTAAGCCAACACGTTTTTTTCAAATTACTTTCTGATAGATGGATTGTGTAAATAGAAAAATAACGTCCATGCAGAGATTGAATCCTGGCATTCCAGCATTACGTGCTGACACAGTTACCAACCAAGTTATCCAAGATCTCTTTGTCAGTGTCATCCAACTATATAAACCTATAAGCGTGCTGATGTAGACGAGTAGATCTCTCAAATACACATTTCGTATTGTGTATATATTCGGTGCTATACGGGCACAAACTGTTCTTTGATCGGCTGTGACATTTTAAAGTAATCTAGTTTGAACTATTTGTTTATTTTGTTTCTCCACACTACTAAAAAAAAATATTTCCATGTGTAATTTTATAGGTTATAGGTGATGAAAAAAATTTGTTTAAACACTGAAAACATGAGACACAAATGCAATAAAACAAAACCTTGCTCAATTTTATGAATCAACATAAACTACTTTTAAATGGAAAAAATAAGTATGGACTGTCCCAAAGATTGAAGAAGAAAGTATTTGACGTCCAAGTTCAACTATAAAACATGTGGGAGCCCCCCTTGCCCCCCCAAAAACAAAATACTCAGCGATTCTTTAACTTAAGTGTTATGGGATACCAAACATAATCCGGAATGTTGATTTAAGAATACGAAAACGATTGATCCCCTGTGTCGCTTGGTTTTCTGAGTAGTTTTACCTTCCTTTGTTGATTTCTCACGCGTTGGTCTAAATGCCGTTTGATCAGAACAATCACCATGTTATTCAGACATAAGTTACTGTTTTAGTGACACTAAAGAACCTTACAGCTAATAGAGAAAGTGTATTTAACTAAAGAGTACGAATAACATAACTTACAGTCTGATTTTCATAGGAGATCCCTTTATTTGAAAAGTGGAAACTCATGCCACAATGGTGGAAAAATAATGTTACAATTGTATCTATATCCATAGTCAATTTAATTAATAATGTAAAGATAAATTATAGAGTAATCCATAAATAAGTTTTACTGGAAGCTTTTGATTACTTTTTAGATGAGCTTTATAATATTAAATCAAATGAGACATATTTCTAGAATTCCAAATTTTAGTGATTTTTAATCAAGCTTGATTCACACGTTTGCCGAAAAGAGAAAGCAGAATCTGAGCAGTAATACACACACTTTAGGTTGACCCATTATGCATTGCAACGTTAACTCAAAACAGTTGGTTATTTTATTTTCTAGTGGATATACCTATATTCTAGGCCTAGAGCATTCTACCAAAAGGATGTTTTCAAATTATAATGCTGTGTCCAATACATATATTCACTCACACGCTTTCCATTAACTGGCTATTTCAAATCTCCTCACAAAGGCTAACGAAGCTGTCTGCTAACGCGCATTTGACCACGCATGCGCTCTAAAACCAGAAGCGAGCAGACAGTTTAGTTGGCCTTTGTGTGGAGATTTGAAATAACCAGTTAATGGAAAGCGTGTGAGTGAATCTATGTATTGGATTATGCCACGACACAGCGTTATAATTTGAAAACATCCATTGGTAGAATGATCTAGGCCTAAAATATAGGTTCATCCACTAGCAAATAAAATAACCAGCTGTTTTGAGTTAGCGTTGCAATGCATCATGGGTCAACATATAGCGTGCGTGATGCGTCACTCAAGCAGATTCTGCTCCGAATTTTCAGCGAACGTATGAATCAAGCTTTGAACTTTAGAGAAACAGCTCGCGCCGATGAGGCGGAAATATTGTGATTGGATTAGAGCTCGTCACGTGACCACTTTTTTTTTTGTTCTACGCTAGTTTTTCGGTGAACGTTTGAATCCACAGTCAGTTGGTGGTCAAAAGTGTGATTCATATAAAACTCAGGTTTTAGGTAGGCACTTCAGATAGAACTAGGCATTGCATTGTAGTGCGGTAACCTGGCGTATTCATTAGAAAGCAGTGAAATGTTAACTGGTTAAAATTAGCTCTGAATTAATACCACTATCACCGCTTAGAAACAGAAGTATCACGAGCACCTTTAATTAATTCTTGACGACACCCACAGAATGAAGACTCAGATTACAGAGCTGAACACGACGAACGATAGATTGGAGCCTTTATTTATGTTACAAGTTATGTCCCTTGCAGAAAACTATCTCCCTTTCAACAATCAACAAAGTTTGACAAAGCTAAAAACCAATTTGTATTGTTTACGACTGTAAAAAGAAGGTTCGTTTTGGTTAACACCTGCAAGAAACTCGTATATGAGACGCGAAGAAACAAGGTAGTCTTCATCTACCCAGAAAGGTTAAGGCTATCCAGTGGTGGCAACCGACAGCTAGCAGAATATTTTTATTCCAAACATTGGCTCAAAGTCACTAGTATTAACATATGTGGAAATAATAATTATTTGTTTAGTAATACTATAGTATCAGAGAAAATTGTTATCGAACGATTCTAATATTACTTCCCTAAGACAAACTGTCTTGGTGGCTTTTTAGTAACTAATTTAAAGAACAAAACATATTAATAAAACTAAAGTGTTTTTTTTCGTGGCTGTGGCAACAAGAGATATTATAATATATGAAATAATAAATTTAACTATATATATTCGTACTTGTATCGTCTTAAGGTTAAAACTGACCATTTAAAAATATATAATTTGGAGAAAGAGCCATACAAAATATTAGTTTCAAAATAAAACGTTTTAATTAACTAAACACATATCACATGAACACAACCGGATATGGTTTGTATGACGTTATAAACTCCCTCTGATTTCGTCCGCTTCACCATCTTAATTTATGAAGAGAAGGCAAACTTTTAGAAACTCTGGCTTGATAAGCATTTTTAAGTGAGCTACATACAACGCTTCCACATAAAAAGAAACATCCAAACGGTTATTTCCATAATCTAGTATTGCAATAATGTACAAATGCTAAAAAGAAAAACATAACGCAATTTAAAAAAATTGTTTGTTGTGAAATGTTTTGACTGCCAAAAGTGATAGCAGCTCAACATATGTTCTTGAACATTATGGTTTGGAGGATGGATACATGAGAATAGAGCTGAACATTTTTGATAGCTATCAGTTAGCTACACTCCTACTCTAGATAGCTTATAGCAATCTTACCTTGATGGACTAAGCTATGGACCTATCTTATAGCTGCGCCATAGTGAAACCATGCAAGGTAATCTTGCAGCCTTTCAGGGTAAACAAAGGGGACATACAGATGAATTTGGTTTCAGCGGACAAGGCTAAATTTTAGCGTACTTCAATGGGTAAAGTTGATTCACAATATGGTTTTCACCTTAATCCTTGTGAAAACGTATGCGATACCTTGAAATAGTCCCCTTTTTTATGTTTTTTCTAAATTTAAGCTACAGATAGTCAGTATTTACAGTAGGGGGGGATGAGGGATAGATTTTAAAAACCTCCTAGAATAGAGACAGTAAATGCATCTTTAGGGTTAACACACATATGGAAAACAGGGAAAACCTAGAAAAGTCTGGTACCGGGGTGACAGGTGTCAGTCAAATTTCAAAAAGTCATTAGAGATTTCAGACACCTTTGTAATTTAATTTTTGAAAAGAGCACTGACATATTTGTCATTAATATCTCCTGTGACAACATTCTAGAAAAAACCGGGAAGGGGGGGGGGTTGGTGGTGGTGGAGGGAACTAACGAAATTCTACTATAGCCATCCATGCATATAGGATATTGGGGAAATGTATATTTTTTGCTTTGGTCTAAGCCTTATAACGACAATAAATTTATAAGCTTGAAAAATTGTATTAATCCTGTATAAATTCTGCTCTTCTCTTGCGAAATACTTTCCGATACGCCTGACTCTTTATCCTTTATCAACGTACAGTAGCGAGAAGGAATGGTAGGGGGAAAGAGGGGGCAGGGGAAGTAGATATGCAAAATATAAGGTGTATAGTATTTTACGGCATGATTGTGACATTCGTAACTCTTGTGAGATCCTGTGCTTCTTGTAAAAAGGCAAAGTGCCAAATAAATAAAGGCCTATTTATTATTTGAATAAATTGTTTTGATATAGCTTATGAAATGCCATATATATATATATATATATACTATCGATCTTTTATCAAACTTTGGAAAGTCTTTTCCCAAAATTGTAGACTGAGGAAAATCATGCAACACAAACGAGGGTCTCCAGAATCTAGGTGGATGTCTAAATGCGTATCAAAATCTATGATAAGTTTAAAAGTTTGTACTTATAGTTTTAAAAAACTGACAATGCTCTCAAAATTCTATATTATGTAGGAGATATTTTATTTGGAATATAATAGGGTTTTATGAGTTCCTTACGATTTTAAACGCTCACTCAATTCCCTTTATTTAAACTAAACCTTACATAAACGTTATTAGTGCTTTCTTAAAGATGAATTATTTTATTTAGTTTGCTCTTTACACGACCAAAAATCTAAAATCGTACTAAAAAAAAGTATGGGAGACTGGGAACGGTTGTTTACGGGGGACAGGTTGGCATAGGCTTGATAACTTACAGTAATAATTTTCTGAGCGCAGCACTGAACTTTTTTTTGCAAAGCAAACTAGATTTGACACACCCTTAGGAGGAACTGTCTTTTGCAATTCAGAGAAATAAAAGTTGTGGGAAAGAGGAGCTTAGGACAAAGGAGGATTCAAATATTGGATGATTTGAAGGAAAGAAGAAAATTCCGGGAGTTGAAGGAAAGAGGCAGAGGAAAGGGTGCATTGGGGGGGGTCTAAGTTCACTGACAAAAGGAATTAACCTGTCGCAAAACAGAACACATAATAATAATAATAATAATAATAATAATAATAATAATAATAATAATAATCACGATGCTTATCTCATCCTCGTTTCGAGTAGTTAACATGAATGGTGTTAGAATAAGCGCTATTTGTTTAATTATCTCTGTGGTAATTTTTAAATATGATTGTTTTGTACAAAATTGAGCTTGCAAGTAGTATATTATTCTTTGTATGCTCAAAAGGGAAATTATTTATTTTGTTACAACTGTATTGTACTAAGAAAATCTATAGTGATTTCTAGAGCGTGGAGATGATATTTAAAAAAATTAAACCGCTACGAGGTTGGTTGGCACAACTTGCTATGGGATAGGTTGACGAGCCACGTGCTAACTAACCCCTGTGTAATTAAAACCAATTGTTCACGACTAATATCAGTTAGGGTTTTCCCCCTAAATGCTATTCCGCTCTCCCTCCAAGCATATGAAAGTACAAATTCTCTAAATCCAACCTTCCTCAGGAAAATCAAGGCCAAAAACAACAAACAATCTGAAATTTAAAAACAAAGTAATTAACAGCTGAGGAGAAGTTAAAGGAAGACGATACCTTTTGATTGGTTTGTTTGTCTAAAGTTTACCTAAAGAATGTTGGATTCAACTTACTGTATGTCCTTCATATCAAAATCTTACTTAAGCGTGAACGTAAAGACTTTTGTTTTACACACGTCACAAATTATAAATAATAATAGGATTTAACTTGGAACAATCATTGCCATATTATTATAATTATAGTGGTGATGACAAGATAGTTTTTTGTTTTTAATAAAAAGTGCTTATTTGTATGTGCTATGGTTTAGATAAGGAAGGTTGAATTTAGAGTGAGTGTACCTACATTTGCGTGGAGGAATAGTGGAAAACCATCGAGGGAAAACCACCCTCAGTACACCCGACATAGATTCGAACCTTGATCTCCCCGTCATCGGCAGTCTAGTCTAGTCTACTGCAAGAGTAGCGCGTAAGACCATACGGCCACCGAAGCAGGTAATATTAAATACTACCCGCCTAGGTGGCGTAGTTAGCTAATGCGCTAGTTTTGTGTTGAGCTAGACCGCCGAGGACGAGGAAATCGAGGTTCGAATCTCACTCGGGTGAACTGGAGGTTTTTTTCCCTAGATGGTTTTACAATATTCCTCCACGCAAATGCGGGTTCACTTCCTCTATATTCAACCTTCCCAATTACTACCCCATTAGCGTAATAAGTACTTGACCGTATAACCTGAACGGTTAGTAAGACGCAGTACTAAGTATTATTAAATATGGTTTTGATCCAAGAGTTAGGTAAAACATTATTATGAATAAAAGTAGCATTCCATTATTAAAATTTAATACATATTAATAAAAGAAAAACCCGCTTCGGTGGCCGCGTGGTCTAACGCGCTAATCTTGTGTTAGACTAGATTGTCGAAGACGTGGAGATCAGAGTTCGATCCCGATCTGGTGCATTGAGGGTGGTTTTATCCTAAATGGTTTTCCACTATCCCCCCACACAAATGCGGTTGCATTTCCTCTAAATTAAGACTTCATAATCCCTAACCTATTAGTGCAATTATTACATAGGCGTATTACCCGGACGGTTAGTAAGACGCGGTGCTTGGAAAAAACCTAAAATAAAAAAAGTTAAATGTTAAAATTGTAGCCAATCATCCCATGTTTACCTGATAGATTCTTGGCGCGAGAGGGAAATAAGAATGTACAATAAAATGTACACCAATTTGACCTAAATTCGTATTTAGTTCAAATACTCTACTCAAAGCATATAGTATGATGCTACGAGCCAGTATTTTTTAATGACTAAAACAATATTTGTCATTACGAATAATGAGTGTTTAGTCATAGTTTCTAAGTCCTAGGAAACATGCAATTTCTCATGAAAGATTATTAGAAAATGTAATAAATACGCATTTGGTAGTTAGAACAAGTATGACCAAGTAAATTATATATTTTCTCACCACGTCGTTGATTAGCAGCATCCCGTTTCGTACCACCCATGCTTGGAAACACGTTGCAACCGTAAAAAAAAAAACTCTACAGATTATTTTGGCGTAATATCAACATCCGAGATATAAATCTTCACACACTCATCTCCGAAATTCTGTACTTTATTCAAATTCATTCCCTTCACTGACAGAAGTAACTTCACAATAAGAATCACTACTTCACACCGAGGTTCCTCCCGTCACGACACAATCATCCTCTACAGAGGAAATCACTCACACGATTAAAAAGAAACATTTTAAGGTTAAGTTGGAATCATGTGCGATACGCGTTCCTACTGATATAATTAAAAAAAAAACGTATAACCGAAAAGCGGCACAATTTTATAAGGTAAGAAGTTCCGCACTTTCCCACTAGTTATTTTTTTACACCTCCCTACATCTCTTGTGAAAAAAGAAGGTTCAAATAGCATTTGTCATGTTTGTTGACACAGGTGGTAATAAAGTAAATCCCCCCCCCTTTTTTTTCCTTACTCTTCACCAAAGTACACACTATTCTAAGGATTTCTGACGGATAATAGACTTGTATGTCACTATATAATAGACTGTTGTCACTATACGAAGGAGACTGAACTGTAGCACGACCGAAACTTGACTAACTTCTACAGTCTGAGGAAGGACTTGACTTTTTAAACCCAGTGAGTGGTCTGAGTTTAGTTGAGTAGTTTTGAAGACTGGAGTGGTGCTCAGTAACCGGCTTGGGGACACGTGCTTGTCTTCTAACGGGAGGGGGGGAGAGGAGGTAAGGAGGGTTTACCCCCTCCTCCCCCCAACTCTCCTCTGGCCAAGCTTAAGAGGCTCTTGAAATAGGTAGTCTTCAAAGGGGGGAGAAGGAAGGAATAAGATTTCTATAGTCAAACACAAATCTTCAAAACACGTGTTCCACCATCTTACAAAGTAGCTGGTCATTGATTAATCAATCAATTAATTAATTAGCATTACAGTGGATCGACACAAAGATTACTTGCCAACTATATCTTTGACTTAAATACATTGTGTTATATATTACTATCCAAATATGTGTCCACCGGATTCCGTCTTATAAGAGAGATAATAGCTTTTTTGTAAAACTATACCATCATTTTTGTCCTTATTTTATTTTAGCTAGGGTTTCAAAAAAAAATTCGTCCTCTTTCTGGTTTAGAAAGTAATTCGATTTCTAAGAGTAAATATAATTTAGTGCCGCATATAATTTATACATCGAAGATGAGAAATGATAAAATACCGGTAAATCTTGACTTAAGTGGTTAATTCTTTCCGAAGATTTAAATTCATGTTTAAAAACCCCGCAAGTCAAATTGTGTTTTGTATTTTTGTCATTTTTTTTATACTCTCGTTTCAATTGATAGTTAAATCCAAACAAGTTCTGCTTAAGAAAATAAAACTTTTATAAACTGACTTGTGCTCAGCAATCAAAATGGCGATGATACAATCAGCTGTGCGTTAAATTATTAGGAACGCTGTCATGTTTAAAGTGGCGCTTGATAAATTGCTTTGTTTGATGTAAGTTGAAGTACTGTGAATCTACAAATCTGCGTAACTACAATCCATGTAAGTCTAGGACTTGTTTACAGTATATCTGATGGGTTTATATGTTATTCAGCGTAGAATTGTAGCTATCTTAAAGCTAGCAAAAGAGCTACCATATCTACTCTCGAGTATCCATCCACCATATTATCTTCAATATCATATGAAGAGCTGTTGTCACTTTTGGCAGTCAAAACTTTCACAACAAATAGTTTGGTTTCAATTTGTTTTTCATCTAAAGTGTTTTTATATTATCGGAACATTAATTTATGAAAATAACCGGATTATTTTTTGTGAAGTGGTGTCTGTAGTTCACTTAAAAATTCTCTACAAACTAAAGCTTCTAAAAGGCTGCCTTCTCTTCATAAATTAAGATGGCGAATAATACAAAATAGGTGTTGTAGATGACGTCATAAAAACAGTATTCGGTTGTGTTCATACACATGCAAAATTAAAAGGTTTTATTTTGTACGGCTCTTTCACTGAGCTAAAAAAAACTTTTTTTGTTTATTTTGGTGACCAGTTTTAAGAAAATACCAGTCTTGTTGCCTCAACCACGAAACAAAAAACAAAAGTTGTATTCATATTTTTTTATTCTTTAAATAAATAAAAATAAAGTAATCCTTAAGGAAGAATTATTGGAAGCGTTTGGTAACATTTTTGAATGATAATCTAGTATTAATGAGAAAATAATTATTATTTACACATTCTTGACTTTCAGCCAATGTTTTCTTCAATAAAAATCTTCTGTTAGCTGTCAGTTACCGCCACTCCTATGTCGAATAGCCTTTAGAAGGTGATCCGAAAGGTAAACTGGCCTACTACTAATGCGAGGAAAGGACTATACTTACACGTTGCTCTCGACTATAGCTACTGGTGAAAAGGTATCCAGGGTCAGGTGTATAAGGAATGGTTGAGGGTGAGAGGGGGGGGGTTATAAGGGGAGGGTAGTTGAAGATTACTGGACTCTAGTGGGGAAGAGGTGTTTTTTTTTACTCCATTTCCAGAAACCGGGTAAAGGAAAATGCAGGTGAAACTTGAGGACTCTATTTTCAGGTAAAGTTGACAAGGTCCAAGAGGACTAAAAAGCCATCATGACTGTTTGTGTGTGTGTGTGTTTTACTGAGAAATTACCGTTTGCTCTTTGCATGTTGATTAACCGGATTCATAAGCTTATTTCAACAAAGAATGTTGGTTAAATTATTCTAGTTGATGGTGTTGGTTGGAGGTAGAGGGGAAGGGGAATGAGCGGGTCAAGAAAGGGGTGGGGACTTCATAAAATAATATTTTTCAGTATTCGCTAACATTTTATTTAATAAAGATGTTCTACATCCGCATCAGACACAACTTGATTTGCTTCAGTTAAATTCGTATGGGAAGGAACCATTTTGACGGTTATAAAAGTTACTAAAATAATGTTAATTTATTCATAAGGCAAGCTATACGATCTGAAACTATAATTTTTGTATAGACATTAGCCCATTTTGGTGGCCGCATGGTCTAAGGCATCACTCTCCCGATAGCCTGGACTGCTGATGACAAGGGAAGATCGGGGTTCAGGTTTTGGTCTAGTGTACTGAGGGTGGTTTTTCCAAAATGGTTTTCCACTTTCCCTATACGCGAATGCGGATACACTTCCTATAGATATAATCTTCCTCATCCCTAAAACCACTATCGTAATTAGTACGTAAGCGTATAACCTAAAATGATAGAGACGTGGTGCTATTAAAAAAAACAGTATATGAATTAAAACTACTTTTATACATTCATACGTCAAGTAATGTGATATACAGGTGTAATTTTTGAAAGGTAGTATCTAAACCTATAAAATAATACTAATAAGATAGTAAAATATTATTGATGTTATCCTTAAATAAATGTTTGTATTTTATGATACTGTTCTTCCTTCCAGAATCCTATTATAGTTTTCTAACTATTTATCTCTCTCTCTCTCTTGAGAACATTTAAGAATCTAAATTTTTATTTTCCCCATGTAAGGATGGCTTTGCGTTAAGAAACCTGTCGGTGTGATCAGTGCTTTCTGTCTTATTAGCAGTAGGTAGATTATGTTATCACATATAACCTAGTGCATTAAGGCGTGATGAAAGGGGACGCGAACAGCGTTCTTGCAGTTTTTATGGCAAAAAAATTTTTTTTTTGCAAAAATAAATAAAACTTTGCTCCAAGTAGAAACATAATAGTTTAATTTTATTCACATGTTGATATCATCAGTTTGTTGAATAGGCTGTCTTTCATGAGCATAGTGGCATTAGATGAGAAACTTTTTAAATTAATAGAAAAAAGTTGTCATTAAATTTCAGAACACCCTTGACAAATATTCAAGAAATTTTGAGGTCACCATGTGAAGAAAATTAAACTCTATGTTTGTACTGGAGCAATATTTTATTTATTTTGGCCAAGAAAAGTTTTGCCATACAAAACTGCAAAAACACTGGCTTTTTTCTCGCATCAACTTTCACCCCTAATTTAACGTTTACTATAAGCTTATGTAATTAAAAATTAAAGTTTAAAAAAATAGTGGATTAGAGAAGAGGAAATAGTTTCACCGTCTGAATATATCAGGAGGTGAGATGCTATATGTGTGTGAAAGAGGCTTAGTGTGTTTGAGAAACAAATACACTGTATTGTTATTTAATTTTGTTATTTTTTCTCAACAGAATTATTTTATCTGCACACGATTTACAAATTAACTAAATACTAGGACAGATACAACACCCAGTGCAATGGCCGTCAATTCATCAATGCCAAACGGGAAACCCCCGATTTCCCCAACGATTAATTTTTCGGCCACTATGGATATGGAACCCAAGAATCATCAACTCAATATGCAGACGCGCTACCGACTCAAAACTAAGGTGTCAGACAAAAACACTAGAGTGAAAGCGGGAACTAGAGATGCAGGCGTGCAGCGTTTTCATATGCGAGTGTGTGTGAGGTTTCTCTGTGTATGAGTTCAACATATACACCTTGTGATTTGAAAGAAGGATCTTAAAATACTCCATAAGAGAAGGTTAGTGTGTGAGGTTTCTCTGTGTATGAGTTTTAGAAAGATACCTTGTGGATTGAAGGAACTTGAGATGCATCATCTTAGAATGTCAGTGTGTGAAGTACCTAGAGTGTGTGTGTGTGTGTGTGTGTGTGTGTGTGTGCCTGGAGGGCAGTAACATCCAGGCCCACCCACGCTCTTCTCGGTCGGTCCCACCTGGTAGAAGAACAGAGACAGGTGTGTTCCCTCTGTGTCCACCAGATAACATAATACTACGCCATAGACTGCGGGGCTCCGGGTCCACGCAGGGATGAGGAAAACCAAACACGCAACTCTTACAGATCAGGTTTGGTCTCACGGCGGCGATCGCGCCGAGCCACAACTCTCCCCGACTCGGTCGTGACCACCTTCGACACCCCGACACAACTACGGTATCTCAACCGGTCCACCGAAGACAGAAGTGATATGAACCTGGAAGAAACGTCGCCGTTGGATGAAGACAACTTGTCTCTTAGGCTGGGTGCTCGAAACATCAGCATCGCAAGACACTTGCAAAGAAAAGGAGCACTATGCCGGTGGCGAGGATCGAACTAAGAATGGTTCATTCAACCTGTTCCCATTTGGAAAAAGAGCAAGACCGTTCTGAGGGGGTGTTTTTTTAGGGGGAGTGGGTGGGGGAGTTGATTCTCACACGCCTCTCCACAAAAGTATTATTAATAATGTATTTTTGTATTCCTCCTTAATGCCTAGGCTCGTTTCCTCCTTAATGTCTAGTCTAGTTTCCTCCTAAATGTCTAGGCTCGTTTTCTCTGTAATGTCTAGTCTAGTTTCCTCCTAAATGTCTAGGCTCAGTTTTCTCTGTAATGCCTAGGCTAGTTTTCTCCTCAGTGCCGATGCTAGTTTCTTCCTCAATGCCTAGGCTCGTTTCCTCCTTAATGCCTAGGTTCGTTTTCTTATTAATGCCTAAGATCATAGTTTATTAGAGTTTTATAAAATTCATAGCATTTAAAAGCCCAGTCGCGTTTTTTTGTAATTTCTTCAAGAGTTTTAATGTTAAAAAAAAAAAATTCTTGCCATCTCTTATTGTGGAGTTTCGTCACAAACTACCTCAAGTAGGAGCCCCCCTCCTTTCTATTTCTAACTAAATCCATGTGTTGGCCCTTGGTATAAATAACTATGTTTATATCAATGGAAGCTTGAGAATTCCCTCAAATAGTAACTGAAGATAGTAATCCACCAGTCTTTGAATAAACATTGGACACCCCTAGTGATCATGTGTGGCATGTTAGGGAATTAGGGGGAGACGGGAGGTCAGGAGAAATAATAGTGATGGAGGCACGCAGTCTACCTTCTTCATCGACCTCTGACCTCCCCTACCTGGCCCGCCGAAGCCTCTATATATTGGGTAACCATTATTACTTCATATATCACATTACACCATCCCATGTCGAAGCTGCAGCTTTTCTCTTCATCCACGAGGAGGTGACAGACACGACCGGGTTTACAGGCACACACACACACACACACACACCTATACTCTCATTGGGAACAATGACGCAGCATTATGTGCTATCATCAGCCTTCGTAATGATTAGACATTTCACTTTTCCCAGTGACCGATGAATTTTGAAACTTGCCGAAATACTCTTACTCTATCCAAGGTCTCGTCATTATATCATTGACACTTAACGACGTTGTCTACTTTGAGATTTCGAAGCTAT
The DNA here is from genome assembly GCA_902155825.1 of Timema genevievae. Classification (NCBI taxonomy): domain Eukaryota; kingdom Metazoa; phylum Arthropoda; class Insecta; order Phasmatodea; family Timematidae; genus Timema; species Timema genevievae. The sequence continues at coordinate 170,701 of CABFWO010000016.1, forward strand.
TTTTTGAAGTGGGTGACATCTCAACTTGATGCACTTAAGGGGCCGGTCAACACTCGTTCACCCATAAAAAACACGGTATTACAAAATAAAAGATTGTGACAAAACCGTTCTATGGATTTGAAATCGAGTTTTCACCAATGAAAAGGGATTCATATTATCTAGAAAGAAGACTCTGTATAACTTTTACTAATCATATTAATTGAATTATACAATTAAAACTATCACATTTTCAGCCTCGCACTATTTTGCTTATAATGACTTCATTAAGTTAAATATTCAAAATTGAATTTTACTATATAAAGCAGAACTATTTTTAGTTCAATTTTCTTGGATTAGAATTTTTATACAAGATTAATATGGATGTAAGTATTAATGTTGGAAAAAGAAGAAATCACAAGGCTAGATCATATTTTTCACCTTGTTTTATCTATTTATTTATAATTTATTAGTTTAATGCTAAGCTTTAAAAAGTTATTTATAAATTAAAATTTGAAATAGTTTGGTGACCATAGTGTAACGCTGCTTGTAGGTATACCTGGAACTACTTGTACCTTTTGCCATTTACTAGGGTCTTCCATTTACAGCGATGCCACGATCGTTTTAAAAGTGACGAGACAAACCATTTATTCCAATAATGTGAAGTTTTAAAATTATATTCTCACTATTTTAAATCAGTAATAGGGATCAAAGTATTCCAATTTATCCATTTATTCCAATAATGTGAGGCTTTAAAATTATATTCCCACTATTTTAAATCAGTAATAGGGATCAAAGTATTCCAAAGTACTAACTGTTCACATTGAATAAAAAGTTCATTTTGTTATATTTAAAAACAAATTAGCATATAATCCGAGCTCGAAAATATGAATGAACATTAGTTAGTAATAGTAAATCTATTTAATTGAGTACATACCTATTTTTGTTTCTAAAATATCTAATTTTACTGAACTTAACATTATTTAGAATAATATTGATTAAAAATATTGGCCTTTTTACTTTCTCATAGGCTTAAGAAATTATGGCTATAATGGAAATTTTTGGCCTCAAGATTATGATGGCTATAACGTTCTATGTGGTCCCAAACTTTTAAAAAAAGTGGATCATACCTATATATACATATATTTTTTTCATTTGACTTGTAAAACTTTTGAGGCACAATAAGAGAAAAATATACATATGATTTTACAAAGTAAAACTAATAAAACTTAATCAATTTACATATGCGAATTTTAGATTAGCTAAACAAATACAAGCTTGAGTTGTGAAGGCAGTTTTAGATATGATCATAAAGTATACATAGACCCCCTATCTTTAAATAAAAATATTTTACATTATATATTGTTATAAGCAGCACCCAGAAAAAAATTGTATATATTATACAATCAGCCCTAAGAAAATCTACTTACTAATATGAAAAGCTATTTGTAATACACATTACATGGACAAAAATATAGTTTTAAATAAAAAAATATATTGTTAAATAGTGTGAATCCAATAACACTATATATTGTGTAAAAAAAACATGAATGGCCAACATAAATAATTCGATATGAAATTATTTCTTTTAGCACTGTGTCTTACTACCCATTCAGGTTATACGCTTATGTACTAGTTACGCTAATGGTTTTAGAGTTTAGGAAGGTTATGTTTATAGGAAGTTTACCCGCATTTGCGAGGAGGGAGAGTGGGAAACCATTTTGGAAAAAACCTTCAGTACACTCGACCGAGATACTAACCTCGATCTCCCAGTCATCGTCAGTTTAGTCTGCTGCGAGAGTAGCACATTAGACCATGCGGCCACCGAAGTGGGTGACATGAAACTAAATGTGTCACTCGAACATTTCACTAATACTAACTTCCATTATTTATTTTTTTGCTACAGGTAAGCAATTAAAATAAACTAAACATAACGATGAAATTAAAATAAATACATGAGATGGTAGAGTAAATAAATGGTACGACAAATCGCATAAACTTTCTAATATTGTGGAAGTATTATTGCTTCAAAGATAATTTTCAAGATTTTCTAAAATAGTTTTTGAGTAAACTATCCTTAGGTATGTTTTCCTCGTCAAAACAAACAAATCATCTTGTTACTCACAATAAACACTCTTTGTTAATAAATTTTAAACCAAATTGTTCAAATATGGCTATTTAACCAAATTTAAATTTTCAAAAATAAATTATTTGTAAACTACCCTAAAATTATTTGTTATCATGTTATCACGTTATTATTTGCTATCATGTTATGGCTTCATTCTCGCAAGTTACATAACCCAAATAAACCTCTAAGCGTATTGGTGTAGATAAATACATTAAATACCAACACTTGTTACAAGTAGACCCTAATTATTCAGTTAATAATAATATAGGTATCTGGTGACCTAGCGGTCTAGGGGTAAGGGGTCAGACTTCTGTGTTGGGGGTACGGGGTCCAATCCTCGGTCCCGGCACAGATTTATCCGATTGCCAAACCCTTCCTTCACCTCTGACAAGACAGGTATTCATCACAACTTGTGAATGTGTGGAATGCCAGACCTCCACCGTGGTTCGGATCCCACGTTAAACTGTAGGTCCTCCATTTCATCTCACAAATAATAATAATAATAATAATAATAATAATAATAATAATTGTAATGAAAACCTTATATGATTGCTAGAAAATATTACAAGATCTACTTACACGTGTTCATACTTCAAGTCATGTGTTTTCCAGCCATCACCTTTGATATATATTACCATTAATAATATAGCAACATTCTATCAATGCCAACCGCAAAAAAAAAGTCTGTATTTGGTAAAAGGTGCTTCAAATTACCATTCTTAAAAAAAATCAAGCTACAGGTGTAGAAAATGCTAAAAAGTTTATCTCAATATTTTAGTAGTCACTTCGCCTATTATTAGAATAATCCCAATTGAATAAACTTAAGAAGGATTTTTTTTTTAGAAAGTGTAGTACAAAACGAAAAAAAGTTACAAAAGTGTTGTACACGTTTGGTTTTGCTAAGTGTTCAATTTGTGCTTAGAATTCTCACATAGCTCTAGGGCATCGATTTTCAACAAGGCTGTAAACTGGTCAAGACACCTCAGATTTTAAAGGAGAAATTCTATTATTAAAATAATGAGTAATAAGATTGTTTTTTAAAAGTTTTATACCCGAATTCTAATAATTAATCGAATTTTTTTTTCATGGATTTAATAAGATTTATTTTTACTCCTTAAATCTTTCCTAGCTTCTTTTTTTATAATTTATAAAAAATAATAATATAGTACTAAGTAAAACATATTGATAATTAATCCATCAAAAGCCTTACAAGTTATTGCCAGTAGCTATGCTAGCTCACTATATATATTCAACCAAACCCGTAAGAGAGTCGATACAAGGTTTATATTTTCCAAGGTAACTTCAACGAGAGGTGGGAAAAGTAACTCACTTTTTATTTATTTGTTTAGCAACACGTCTTACTACCTGTTTGTCATGTAGGCCTACACTTATGTACTAATCACGCTCATGGTTTTAGGAAGTGTACCTGCATTTGCGTGGAAGGAGAGTGAAAAACCATTTGGGGGAAAACCTCCCTCAGTAGTACACCCAACTAAGATTAAAACCTCGATCTCCCTGTCATCCGCATTCTAGTCTACTGCGAGAGTTACGCCTTACACCATGCAGCCACTGAAGTGGGTAGTAGCTCACTTAATCACATAAATGCCTTTTCTTGTCAGTCTCTTTTTTTTATGATTTAACTTGGTGTATCATTAATATTATTTAAGCTATATTTTAACGTGCACTTTCTGAACCGATTGATTATCTATTTGTAAATTAACTTATATCTAGAACAGACCCAACAACCAATCCTCCGGTCATTAATTCATCACTATAAAGGGGGAAAACCATATTCCACCAATAATACATTTTTCGTCCATGCCAGGAATCGAACCCGAGGGACGTAGCTCAGCAGACAGATAAGCTATCGACTGAGTTAAGGTGTCATAATAAACTTTATGTAAGCTACATTTTCAACATTAACTAAAGCGTTATTTTATAATATAATAACTTGATTAAAAATATATATTTCCCTCTTATTATTATAACTATTATGAGCTGAACAATAATAATATAGGAAATATTATATTTATAGGTAATAAACATAGATGAAAGAATCAGATATGCCAGTCTATCTAAGTGTGCAAATAGACGAGAAGTGATAAGTTTTTTGAACATATATTGTAAGTTTAACTTAGCAATCTTTTAGATCTCACTTCTTTTCGAGGCTGAATAAGGATTTTTGTGGTGTAGATTGTAGAGCTTGGTGCGTTTTTTACAAAAATGTTTTGGTGAATTATCAATATTTTTTGTGAAGATTATGTATAAGAATACGTTTATTTAAGTAGGTACCTACATACCATTGGGAGGCAGGCTCTCAATTCTTATTAAAGTCATGTGGTGCAACAAATAGACAGAGAGATGGGAGAGTTCTATTACAATTTAAAAGGATTTGAGGAAAATATTTGGTATTTTTTGGAAACATGTTGAAAAGTTGATATTTCATGTACTAGGTCTATGCCAATTTTCATTTTCAGTTCTATCATGACTGGTTCAAGAAACCCTCCATTCCCCACTACCCCCACCTCCCCCCCATTTTGGGAAACCATGTTGAATAGTTGAGATTTCGTATTTTATCCTTGGTCTATATCCAAAGTACTACCTACATGCCAGTTTACAACGATCTAATTTGACTTGTTCAAGTAAAACGCCCTCCATCCCCCCATTTTGGGAAACCATGTTGAAAAGTTAAGTTCAATTAACACCCCCTCCCCCCATTTTTGGAAATCATGTTGAAAAATTGAGATTTCGTATTTTACCCTTGGTCTATTACAAGGCCGTAGTCAGAGGGAGTTTGGTGGTTCAACTCCCCCTAGAGACTCAACAGAGTCTCAAGCTGTATGATATTCTCCTCACAAGTTACTGTAACTCAGTAGCAGAATATGTAAAGCACTTAGAAGTAAGCCTCTTAACACTTGGCGTTCTTCCCGGCCCCCTATTTTTGAAAAAGGTCTAAAGCACACTATTATATACCACCAAAAGAGGAGTGTCTTTCCCTGAGTTAACGTTTATGTCAAAACACTGTGTTGTGTTAGTTGGCAAAACAATCTCTTTTAAAAAAACACGATCTGATTCACGTGCACAAATGCTGATCTGAAACATTGACAGTACAATTGCTTTGGCTCACGTCATCCTTGCATGCTTTTGATTGTTAAAGTCTGCAAGTCATGACAGCACTCTGATTCGAATATATACTTGTCTCATCCCTCGTCACCTTGAAACATTAACCTGTGTTTTAACTGCATAAATGTCCCCATCAATGTCAAGTCGTTCTGTTCTAAACATCAACGAAATGACTTTATACGAGCCAATTTTATGGAAAACGAACTATTTTCTAATTTGTCTGGCAAAAATGTAAATCCCTACTAAAACCCGGTAAAAAAATTGGGAATTTTGCATTAGATAAATATAGTGATGACCTTTAAATTAGTCATGTATGCTTAGATACCGAAGCCCAAGGAAATGGTCTTTATCATCTTACTTGAGGTTAAGCCTGTCTCGGATTTCGCTCAAAATGTTGTAACATATTGTTTGTATCTATTTTTAGATTTTTCAAAACAGGAGATAGCGTGCTATTATTTGTGTCTATGGCTCCGCCAAATTATAAGATCTTTTTTTTCCTTCAAGTTTTGGATTGTTTTAAAACCTATGAAATGCTCTATAGAAATTAATATAATATCACTCTCGCGATATATATATATTGCAAGAGTTACTATATACAGGGGCGGATCCAGATCATTTTCATAGGGGGGTCAAAATTATAAATAACATAATTACTTACAATGTTATATTTCTGTTTAAAGCCATTTAATAATTTCTCATTCATATGTAATCTTATGTATGTTTTAAACCGTGGTCGTCCTCACCAATTTTTTAAAATCAGATAGTTTAAAAACTATTTGAAATAGCCCTCTAACTATTTTTTTAAAAATTGTTCACTCTAGAATCTATGAGTAGTCTTCACCTTGTTTTTTTTTAATTAGATTTTTTTATAAGCCATTTAAAGGGTTCCTCACCTAGACATTTTTGAAATTTGTATTACCTTCGAAGCTATTCAGAGTGATCCTCACATTAATTTCTTACGATAGTTAGATACCTTTAGAAGGTAATCTTTGAATTGGTCTTCCACCGTCAAAATTTTGAGAATTGAGTTATTTCATAATATTAGGCTATTTGGAAGGGGGTATGGGGGGTAATCCTCGCCTGAAAATTCTTCATAATGACATGCATCTAGAAACTATTTGAAGTTGTCCCTACCCAGACATATTTGAAATTTGAATGACCTTGGAAGCTATTTAGAGCTTTCCTCCCGTGACTTTTTCTGCCAGTTAGATGCCTCTAGTCTAGTAGTTAAATGAAGTGACCCGCCTCGATGGCGTAGTTAGCTAACATGCCAGTCGTGCTGAGCTAGGCCACCGAGAACGGGAAGATCGAGGTTCGAATCTCGGTCGGGTGAACTGGGGGTGGTTTTTCCTAAATGGTTTTCCACTCTCCCTCCACTCAAATGTCGGTTCACTTCCTCTAAATTCAACATTCCCAATTCCTAATCTATTAGTATAATTAGTATTTAAGCGTATAACCCAAACGGTTAGTAAGACGCGGTGCTAAATAATAATAAAAAATATATGAAGTGGTCTTCTCCGGCAAATTTTTGACAATAGAATGCCTTTAGAATTCATTTGGAGTTTGATTTAAGGCCATCTTTCAGCTTCACATTTGATATTATCAGAGGATTTTAAATATATTTAGGGGGAGGCAGGTATTTATTCCAAGGAGGGGTAAATTATTTCCAGGGGGG
>CABFWO010000016.1:178152-225977 GCA_902155825.1 Timema genevievae
CCTGACTATATATATATATATATATATATATTTATTTATTTATTGCAAGAGTTACAATTCAAGCCATCCCTTCACCGAAGTGGGTTGTAGAAAACTAAATTAAATGTATCTATTGAAGTAGTATTTTATTTTATTGCTGGCCAAAAGAGGTTTTTTATCATAAAAACTGCAAAATTACACACACACACACACACACACACAGATATATATGTCTAGCCACGTGATCGTGGTGTGCTTAATCTCCCGTGACGACACCCCCTTCTGCAAAAAAATTTTGCTTTAAGAGTTTTGTGGGTAACTACACTGCTTAAATAATCACTAATCAGTGTGCGAAGTTTCGGCTTCGTATCGTTAAAAAAAAACTCTGGACATATAAAACAGAAACTACATGGCTTTTACTATATGTGGGAAGGTCTGCAAACAGCTATTAGAAACGTCCGATTAATCATGGGTGTAATTTGTAAAGATCCTATGATGAAGGCGCGATATAAACAGGTTCATACGTGGTCCGGACACTTTCACACACTTTTATCAAATACACTCTCCTCTTAAACCCCCCTCCTTCACTACCACCCTCTTAATCTCCTTACTTCACTATACCACGCTTATTCTCAAGTAACGTCGACACTGGAATTATTACAATTTCAGCACAGGAAAAAACACATTTTAGAATAGATGTTATACCCCATTAGTGAAACTGCCCATTTATATCCATTCCATGAACCGGTCTATTCTCTTGCCTATTTCACGAACTGGGCAAAAATTGCATGAACTCTTGCCCATTTCATCCAAACTGGAAATTGTTTTCCTATCTACTAGAAGCTTAACTGAACTTTCCTTTTCAGATATTACTCATATAATGTTAAAGAATTATGATATAACTCAACCTAACTAAGCCTAACCTTCCATTTTAAACCGATTAAAAGGTTTGGACCAAACCTGTTCTTCGCTTGTCCATTTCACTGACCGGGTAAAAACTCGTTCATTTCATGAATTGGTTATCTTGTTCATCGTCGATGGGTTCTAACAGTAGCGTGGTTTGACGTGTACGCAGCGTTAATTGAATCTGTACCTATATCGTGTGTTCTCCTATTCGGTAGAGATTTCATTGGTCAGGTATCAACGGAGATTCACACCCATGTGAGGTATGTAGCTCAGAGCCAAATCACGATAGTCAAATGGGAAGTGAATAGTGAGGGAACATGTCACAGGTACAGTTTTAACTATCTCTGACTACCCTAGAGTAGAATCGAATAAAGGTTAAACGTTCTGAGAATGACGTTTCAAGGAGGTTTATCCATCCTGTCGTCTCCATTCCCTAATACAACTTCCTCTTCCCTTTCCCTTAAATTAAAACGTTAAACTCTCTTGCAAAGGCCAAATTTAATAAAATCTTACCATCTAATTAGTTTTATTTTATAGCTGTAGATAATATATCTATCACAAGTGACAGATGCAGATAACACGAACTGAAGTATGAACACGTGAACAACTTTTCTAATTGTCGGTTAAGGTCTTTACCATGAAACTTGGACTGTACTAAACGTATTAATTTATAAATATATAGACTTGAGATCAGGTGGACACGAAGGGTGATAAATGAAGAAGTCCTTAGAAGATTGTGTGAGAAGAGAACCATTTTGGATGTGATTATTCGGTGCAAAGCAAATGGGATAGGTCACGTCCTTGGGAGGACCGAGGAACTGTCTTCTGCACGTCATAGAAGGCAAAGTCGAAGGAAATGGGTGCTTAGGAAGAAGGAAGATTCAAAAATATTGGCTGACTTGAAGGAAAGGAGAAAATTCTGGAAGCTCAAGGAGAAGAAACATAACAGGGTGCATTGGCGGTCTAAATTCACTGACAAAAGGAATGGACCTGGCCTAAGACAGAACACCAAATAATAAATTGTAATGAACATTAATATCATATTCTAATTTAAAATATAGCTTACGATGTCGAGATTAAAAGGAGTTTAACGCGTTATATGATTATCAACTTGTTTTTCTTGAAAGGACCAGGAAACGGTTAGCTAGTATTTATTGCGGAAGAAGGTGTCAAATGTTTCTTATTATGATGTTGGTATTTGAGAGCGGGGTGTATAAAGTGAGCTACGTGTGTTAGTTTTGACAGTGAAGGATGCGTGTCTTGCTGCGCGGCGGTCCTGTATATATATATAGGTCCATTAATCACGGCAGTGTATGCCGGGGTTTGCCTGCCACATTAGTTCAATTGTCGCCTCCCCTCACTTCCCCCACTACTCTTACACCCCTCTCAACGGTTGTACATATATTACAGCACATGGGGGACCCCGCCATGGGTGATGGGGTCTCTTCCGGAATAAGGGAGACCGAACTCTTCACTAAACTAGAGTTCAATTTTCATTGGACCTGCTTCTGGGGCCGCCTGGTTCTAAGGCGTCACTCTTGCAATAGATTATACTGTTATTTATGGAGAGATCGGGGTTCGAATCCATGTTGGGTGTAGCGAGGGTGGTTTTCTTCCTAAATGGTTTTCTTCTCTACCTACACGCAAATAGAGGGTTTGCACTTCTAAATTCAGCCTTCTTCTTCCCTGACTTATTAGCGTAATTAGTACATATGCGTATAACCTGAACAGGTAGTGTGACGCGGTGTAAAAAACAACAATAAAAAACTCATAGAAAGGACCTTCAAGAAAACAATTTTTTTAGGTTAGCAATGATAATATTTTACTATTATTATTAGTGTTATTTTATAGGTGTTGATAATTTAGCCTGGATCACGTCTGAATACGTGAAAGTAGACCTACTACCATGAAGTCTATCCTATGAAAATATGACTGTACATCCCTCCTTTCTCTCCTATACGGTACAGGGTTACTTGGGTCACACTTTCAGGCTCATTTTAGACCGGTTTAATCGGGAGATTAGTTTGGGAGTTTTGGAACGCGAGAAAAGTTAAGTGTTTTTGTAGTTTTTATGGTGAAACATTATTTTTGTCAAAATAGATAAAATATTGCTCCAGTACAAACATAAGAGCTTAATTTTATTCATACGGTGTCATGAGCGTAGCGGAATTAAATGAGAAACTTTTTAATTGAGGATAAAAAGTGGTCATTAAATTCTAGGACATCCTTGAAAGATATTCAACAGGTCTGTTGAGGTCACCATGTGAAGAAAATTAAACTCTTCTGGACTCTACTAAACTTTTTACTGGATAAATATTTGATTTATTTTAACTGTTACCCTCACTACACTCCAGTTAATATTTATATTATTTATAATATTAATGATATTTATTATAATATATTTAATATTTGTTAGTATAAAATTAATATTTATAATATTAACATTTAATTAATATCTATGATATTAATACAATTAATATAATTATTATTAGTATTATAAATGTTTTACTGTGTACACCTCATATGAATGTCTAGTTATACTAAATTTCAGCCTAATACATAAATTATAATATCTTAACAACGGCACGCCAAAAGCATGAGATAGCGAGTTTGACACCTTATAAATCATAAACTGAAATAATTTGAAATCATTAAAATATTATATATAGCTTATAATCATACACTTACTAAAGTTGTGAAGTAAAGTTTCATTGTCGAATGACCTTAAGAGACTAAGGTTTGACCTTATTTTATTACTTTGTGAATTTAAGCAAGGCTAGCCATGTACGGTCCAATTTCCTATGTTATAAATCTTACAGCTAGAAGAGTTATATTATTTAATTTAATATATTCATATGTCAAGTCATGTTATTTGCAGTGGTCACTTTGATATTTGTTATCAATACCCATAAAATAATACTAATGATAATAGTAAATTGTACTAATGTTGATTTCAAAAAATGATTTTATATTTTTTTTAAAAGTTTTTTTCCTACTACGTGAATATTTAGAAAAATTTCTGACCCGGCTAGAATAATACCAGTTTCAATGACCGAATGGTCTAAGGCGAGTTCTCACGTGACATTTTCAACCAATCATTTCCAACGATTCACTTTTCATGAAAATAAAAGAAATTTGTTCACATGTGTCATTGATCATGATGATCATGATGAGACTGATCAACTACGGTTTCATTTATAGAAATTACCCGCCTCGGTGGCGTAGTTAGCTAACGCGCTAGTTTTTTGTTGCGCTAGACTGCCGAGAACGGGGAGATCTAGGTTCGAAAGTCGCTCGGGTAAACTGAGGGTGGTTTTTCCTAAATTGTTTGCCACTCTCCTTCGACGCAAATGCGGGTTCACTTCCTCTATATTCAACATTCACAATTCCTAACCCATTAGCGTAATTAGTACATAAGGGTATAGCTCGAACGGGTAGTAAGACATGGTGTTAAGTAAGTATTTATAGAAATGGCACCGCGTAGAAATTAAATGCGAGCTGCGTTTCGTTAAATATTAAATTTAAAACAAAAACGTCATCGTCATGTGACGTGGAATTTAAATAAATCTTTCCACTAAAAGAAAAATAAATTCAGTAATTCTTGTTCATGTTCTTATTGTTCATTTTGTTTTCAATTAAAAAAAAAGATCACTAAGAAATGAAGAGAAGTAGACCTCCTTTTCACTTTTAGTGAAAGCATTAAATAATGCTTCAGTCTAATGAAATGAGGGTTCTGACGTTAATTTTGTATTCATTTCCAATGAATCATTAAAATGATTAATTGAAATTGACACTTGACAACTCTCATGTTAGATTGGTCTGATGATGACGCGTATATGGGGGCTAGAAGCATGGTTGGGTCTATTGAGAATGATTTTTTCCTAAATGGTTTCCCACTCTCCTTCCACGCAAGAGTAATGATAATATATGCGTATAGCCTGAACAGGTGGTAAAACGCCGTAATACAAAAAAAAAATTAGTCCCGAGAAATATGCTAAGAAACCTTTTATTTAAATTGCAGCATTCGCTGTACAATCCCCTAGTAGCTATTAATTAATGGTGTCACTCAAAGCTACTTGTCTCTCATTAATCTTAATTAAGCTAATTTTAAATCTTCCTTGTTATTATTCCTTTCACCACGAGGTGTCTATCTAGTTGGTAAGCACGTGGCGCTAGAGGCGACAGGGTCCGCATTTTTATTCGCTATTCCGAACTGGAACAAGAGTCATTAGCGAGCGGCGCCAAACGTCAGCCCCAGGGGAACCGGTAGACCCGGTGTTGGCTAATATTTCAAGGTAGAGTACGACAAGGAGTATTTCTAGACTAGCTTGGCGGGCGGTTAGACGAGTTGGGTGTCTGATTTCTGGCTGGGATTGACTGACATGAGACAAGAGAGGGTTGTCCAAAAGTCCTATCAGTCACAAAATTTTTATTTATTTAGCACAGCGTCTTACTACCTATTCGGGCTATACGCTTAAGTACTAATTACGCTAATGGGTTAGGAATAGGGCAGGTTAAATGTTGAGGAAGTGAACCCGCATTTGCGTGGAGGGAGAGCGGAAAACCACTTAGGAAAATCCCTCCCATTTCACCCGACCAAGATTCGAACCTCAATATTTCCGTTCTCGGTAGTCTAGCTCAACACGATATCAGCGCGCTAGCTAACTAAGCCACCGAAGCGGATACTTCAGGTTAATTTGGATTTAAGGTGGGGATGAAGGGAACGCGAGAAAAGCTCAGTGTATTTTTGCAGTGTTTATAACAAAATTCTTTTTTAGCCAAAGTAAATAAAATATTGCTTCAGTATAAACCTAGAGTTTAATTTTTCACACATTGTGATATCAACGGTTCTTGAATATCTTTGGCATTGTCGCATTAGATGAGAAACTTTTTAAATGAAGAGGAAAAGCTATCATTAAATTCCACGGCACCCTCAAGAGATATTCTAGAAATGTTGAGCTCATCATGTGAAGAAAAATAATATTTATGTTTCTACTGGAGAATAATTTGATTTATTTTGACAAAAAAGTTGTTTTGATATACAAACTGAAAAAATACTGTCCTTAACGACGCTGCCTACTTGGAGATTTCGAAGCTATTTGGCGAAGCGGGTTGCATCTTAGCTTGACGCACCTAAGCAGTCTGAGCACTAACACACTTATACACTAATATACAAAATAGAAAGAGGGAGAAGAAAATGATAAGTACGCCATGAGAGGACTCTTATCTATGTGCTGATAACCCTTTCCCTCTTCCGCTGACGAGTTTACAATGTCACTTTATTATTAATTTTGTGCCTCGAAAACAGTGACTTGCTTTTTAATTTTACCCTTTTATCGTTTTCCATTCTAGATATACATATTCTACCACGGACTTTTTCAATCTATATTCTGGAAGGAAGACTCTTACAGGCAATTTTCGTGACAAAGGCAAATAGCCTACGTCATAGAGGATTTAGGCTATTTAAAAAAATTCGTTTGCAAAGAAACTATTTCAAGATAAAAATAATAATTTTGTGACACTGTAGGACTATTTTTAGACTTAATTAAGAATTTATGGTTTCTGTTTCAACGTAATATTTTTAAAACTCGCTGAATAAAGCATAAATTCACTAACAGGGGAAATCCTATATTGACCTGCCGAGACGTCACAAGTAGGTAACGTCCTTACCTTGTCTACCTTTGGACCCCACCTTAAATAATGTGATTTAATAGTAATATAATTATAAGCTAAAGAACTAAGCATTCCATATTTATGAAAAATTAAATTCCATTTCTATATATACTATTGCGTATAACCCGAACGGGTAGTAAGACGCGGTGCTAATAATAATAATAATATATATACTACCCTTCCAAATGGGAAATTCCTTCTGGAAAAACCACAGTGAATATTCTATCAACAAAATAGTGGCAACCCTGAAAATCCATATATTTTTTTTAGAAGTGATCTGGTTGCTCAACGACTACACCATATATTGTGGCCAGTGTCCTAATCTCTGGTTAGAGAGCTTCTTGACCGTTCTCGTAAGAACTTTGCACCACTTTTCTTGATAAAGGGAACTAAAATAACTCTCGTTAAAAAGTTGTAAGACGGAAGAAGACCGTATCTAGCCTTTAAATAGGTTAAACTTGATATCGCTTCAATCCTGGCACGAACTTAAAAAAAGGGGGGCCTAAGGGGGGCTACTACTGGGTTGGTCGAGCTACTACTGGGTTGGTCGCAGTAAATACGGAAGGAAGCGCGATGTTGGACGATTACAAAATTGACTAAAACCACTTTTTTATATATTCATACGTTAATTCGTGATTTTTTTTGCACCGCGTCTTACTACCGGTTCAGGTTATGCGCATATGTACTAATTATACCAATGAGTTAGGGAGCGATGAGGACAGTTGAATTTAGAGGGAGTGTACCCACATTTGCGTGGAAGGAGAGTTGAAAACCATATAATAAACCCACCCTCAGTACATCCAACCGCGTGTGGAGCCACACTGCCAAGGACGGGGAGATCAAGGTTCTAAACTCGGTCGGGTGAACTGGGGAGAGGGGGTTCCTAGATCGTTTTCCAACCTCCCTCCACGCAAATGCGGGTACACTTCCTCTAAATTCAACCTTCACAACTCCTAATCCATTAGCGTAATTATTACTTAAGCATATAGCCCGAACGGGTAGTAAAACGTGGTGCTAAATAAAAAAAACCCATCCAACTGGGATTTAAACCCTGATCTCCTTGTCAACCAGCAATCTAGTTTAACACGAGAGTGACGCCTTAGACCACGTGGCCACCGAAGCGAGTCATAAATTGTATCAATGCTTGTATAGTATAGTAGTATAGCTCTAATAAAAACGTAATATCAACAAAATGGTAGCCCACTTCGTTGGTCAAATGGACTGCAGATGACGGAGAAATCGGGGTTCGAAGCTCAATCGGGCGTACTGGAGTTGGTAGTTTTACCAAAAATTGTTTTTCACTCTTATTCCACCCAAATGCTAGTGCACTTTCTCTAAATATAAACGTCCTAATCCCTAAAACCAATTGCGTGGTTATTAAATATTAGTACATGTTTTAGTAAAAAAAAAAACCCTGCGAAAAGACTGCCCTTACCTCGCGTCCCCTACACTCCCACCTTAAAAAGTTATTTTAAATAATTTCCCAACAATAAACGCAGCTGTATGTTTGAATATTGCTTTGTAGGTGCATTCGCGTGTTGAGTCGGTTGCTTTTGAAATTCGATTGGTTCTTCCGCGCGGATTTTCTGAAGAAGCGCGTCAAACTCTTGAGCGGAATGACCAACGCAGTTTGCGCTTATTTATTGTGACTGGTTTAAAGTTCGTCACGTGACCATAGTTTTTAAGTTCTTCGTGCTTATTTTTCGGTGAGCGCGTGAACCCACTAGTATTTATTTATTTAGCACCGCGTCTTATACCCGTTCGGGTTATACGCTTAAGTACTAATCACGCTAATGGGCTAAGAATTGGGAATGTTGAATATAGAGGAAGTGAACCCGCATTTGCGTGGATATAGAGTGGAAAATCGTTTAGGGAAAAACCACCCCCAGTTCACCCGAGCGAGATTCGATCCTCAATCTCCCCGTCCTTGACAGTGTATCTCAACACGTAACTAGCGCGTTAGTTAACTACGCCTCCGAGGTGGGTAGCCGACTAGTAAGAGATGTTACCTTTCAGGATAAACGGAGTGTACAAGCCGCGCTCGTAACACAGGCCAGAAACAAGTTCACCACTCGCTCTACACGTGGACACGAGTTTATTGATGTGTACAGGAAATAATAACAAGACACATACACTCACACACTCACACATGACATATGCACTTTCACTCCGAGCATTGATTCTGCCTGCCTGTTAGCCAGTTTTGGAGGCTTTCTTTGGTATAATAGGGACTGGTGGCAGGACTGTTTTAACTGTAATTTAAAATTTGTGAAAATATTTTTTCTCCCGGTTAATTCAAATTTTCGCTAATCTAAACAATCTCCGGTCCCAATTAACGACCTGTTCTACTACTATATAGGTATGTATATATACATATATAGATTGATAGAATGTAAGGGGGCCCAAATTTTGTTTCCAAGTTAGGTTTTAATTTACTAACATCAGATTTGACATATATGTTCCCAAACCATTATCCTACGTGGTGGTGCATTTGAAAAGACACAATGAAAAACAACAAATCAAAGAAAAATTTAAAAATAAAATCATAAACGCTCAAAATATTAACTCTAAACATTTATTCCTTGTATTTCCTTCTATATTTTGTTTTTTTGTTTGAAAAAGGTTAATTAATTTTAAAATACCTGTAATGTTGAATCAATAAATAAACTTTATTTATATGTAAAATTAAATAATAAATATGCCATGTACGAACATCATTTTAAGTTAAATAAATACAACAGTGTAAACTCTGCCTTTTTTTTTTAGAATAGTAAATGTCACAAATTAATTTGATCAGATTCGAAAATGTTTGATGAGATTTTTGACAAAACTACTTTACAATATAGCAGGGTTTTTTTAAAAATGAAGAACTGGAATTTGGTATGGGGGCTAGGCCATGGTTCCGAAAAGGATATGTGACTGGTGAAAGTTTGGAAAATATTGTGCTAGATTAAGATGCATAAAGTTGAGATACACGAAAAATTTGTAACTGAATGCGTTTGGATTATTTGTTTTTATATGCTTGGGTCTTTATTATTACTTCTATTATTGTTATTTATATTTTATAATTAGCTTGACACATGCGCTTTTATCAACTTGCGTGTCATAAACCAGTCTATTTAATTCATTACACAACATGTTTATTATATATCAGGCCACTCAGCTTCGGAATGGATATAGATTTTTAATGCGAATTCCCGCTCTGATTATCTCGTGGGAAATGGCACAATAAATGTTGACGTTTCTTTCTTAGAGTATAATTATTTATCCAACTAGAGTTGCAAAATAATGTATCCATTAATAAACAAGCTAGATATACTTTTTGCGTTATAGTCTAGTTTATTAACTCTTTGAGAAGAAGTAATTATTACAACTCAAGAGTTATTAATACTACTAATGGTAGTTATGTTACTATCGTATTTTCAGTCTTAATAATTTTCCCTTTGGATTTTCAAGTTGAGAATTTTCCTTAGTGATCAAGTTAGACAGATACCAAATTATACTATGTTCAAAAGTACATTACATCCATAGATAATAACCGATTATCACACAGTTTAAGACGTCAGTTACACAATATATGTTAAAATATTTATTTTAAATATGCCCTAGGTACTCGAGAGATTGATTAGAATTATTAATTCAAATACTTCAGATGAGCTACCAAACCAAAAACTTTTCAGCGTCCGTCATAGTGAAACGGATAGTCAGATTTTAAAAATATAGTACATCTTATATCATTTGACCTAGGTTCGTATTTTGTTAAAATTGGTCCACTCATTTGGCAGCCATCGCATAATAAATAAATAAAGATTTTTAAAACGTTCACCAACATTTGAGACAGCAAAACTAACCAGCGTTTATACTATATAATATAGTTATAAACAAGTTCAAAAAATAAATAAATAAAAAAGTTTTTTTTAGTAATTTTATAGATCCAATGTCTATTCTCACCTCTACCTCATGTAATCTAAAACCCACATCTGAGGTCACACGGCCTAAGGCGTCATGTTCGCAATTGACTTGATCATTGGAGGTGGAGTGATCTAGATTGGATTCTCATTCGGATATAATGTGGGTGCTTTTCCACTAGTGGTCTGTCAATATGGTTTACCCATCCCCTTTACATGCAAATGAGGGTTCATTTTAACTAACTAACCTCTTCATCTCTATCCCGTAGACTAAGACGTTAAACAATTCTATGCGTAATCTTAGTGATAAGTTCAAGAAAGGTGAATTTTAAGTGACTGCACCAGCATTCACCTTAAGAAAGAGTAAAAATTTATAGTGTTGACAAATAAAGAACTAGGGATGAGGAAGGTTGAATTTAGAGGAAGTATACCTGCATTTGAGTGGAAAGCCATTTATGAAAAATCACCCTCAGTACACCCGACTGAGATTCGAACCTCAATATCCCTGTCGTCGGGAGTCTTAGACTATTGCGAGAGTGACGCCTTAGATCATGCGGCCACTGAAGCAGAGTTATAGAGTTAGAGTACGAAAATTAATAAATAATAGTTTGTAAATTTAGCCTTTTAGTGGTTTAGATCTTAACACAACGACACTCATCTACTTAATAATCTAAGTAGTTTGAGGAGATCAGATTACATAAATATCAATGGAAACAAATAGGAAAAGAAAATCACATTTGAGAAACAACAATCAGTTCGCCCGATCGGGATTCAAACTTCGACCTCCCAACTAACAGAAGTCAAGGGAAATGTAAAATTACTACTTGATCACCGCTGTAGTTTTATGTAGTTCTATAATCGTTGCTATTGCTACTAAACTGTTTAACATTGCATGATAATGATTTCAGAGTAGATATAATGCTTTCATTACAGGCTCCGCACCTAGATAACCAAGAAATTATAAAAAAAAGTTACTTGTAAAAATTGCCTGAGAGTTCTAAAAAAAATAGCTTAAACATTACAAAAAATGACCTAAAATGTAATCAAAAACTCGTAATGAACGCACACAACTAAATAAAACACACATTTTATAAAAGTAAACTAAAAAATACCCATGCAGTTAAAAACTTAACAAATAAACTCTTGCATTATGCTAGATGTATTAATTATCTATTTACAAATACCCGCTTTAGATGTAATAGCTATCACCTCCCAACGAAACTATTTCCAGCTTAGTTGCAGTGTACTACCAGGAATGTGTATTTTACAACCACTCGAGCAAAGATACAAAGTTCATTGACTACATTATCTTCTAAATCTGGCAACTTTGTGATTTAAAACTTATTAATGAGTATTGATCCATTTATAAAATATCGATAATATATTAAAAAATATAATTATTCAACATTAATCCCTAAAAAGTATTTTTTAAAAAAGTCCAAAAATTCCACCAAAATGCCTAAATATGACCCAAAAAGGACGCAAGCCAAGTAAATATGGTTTATTAAAAAAAAAAAAAGACCAAAATAAAAACGTTTCGACAAAACGAATGATTAACGAACAAAATTTATGTACAAAAGAGCATTGTCTATATAATATATATATATATATATATATATATAAGATGACATGATGCCCTGTGTTTAAATATTTTTCCCCCCACCTCCCACAAAATCGCTTACAATATGTTATCAGCTGTTTATCTCCAGAAGCTTTTTTGAACTAGGCTATCAATATTTCCTCAAATATTACTCAATAACCAACACAAGAGTTTAAACTTCGTAAATACCGAGCTCTTTATAAAAGACTAATAACTTACACTACATCAAATAATTGACTTAAAGTGAGGTGGAAGGGGAAGCGAGAAAAGGCCAAGTGATTTTGCAGTTTTTATGGCAAACATTTCTTTCTTTTCCAAAATAAATACAATATTGCTCCAGTAGCAACGTTTAGTTTAATTTTCTTCACATGACGATATCAACAGGTTGTTGGAATATCTGTCGAGGGTGTCGTAAAATTTAATGACAACTTTTTCTCTTCATTTATAAAAGTTTGTCATCTAATGCCGCTATGCTCATGACAGATATTCAACAACTGTTGATATCACACTAGTTGAAGACATATTTGGTGAAATGTTTTATTTATTTTGGCCAAAAAAAAATATTTTGCAATAAAAACTGCAAAAAACACTGACATTTTCCTGCGTACCCTACATCCCAACCTTAAAGTAGTAACCCTCCAAACTTTCGGTCTTTGATAGCATTCATTATTTAGAACGAACAACCCTAGTAAGATTTAGGTAAATATTACCATTTTAATATAGATTTTAGATTTTAAGGAATTAAAATTTGGACCACCTTTTGGAAAATACAAACTTTTTGCGTTTAGTATCGATATTATTTAAACTTATTATTGATATAATTTAATATGTATTGATTCTATCTATAAAAACTGACACGTGCAGATTATATAACTTGACGTATGAATACATTAACATTATTTTAGAAGTTTTTATAGCTGTCGACAAAGTTTCTTCCTATGTAAATCTGACAGTAGGTATCTACTATGCAAGTAGATCTGCTTATCTACTTTTATTTTTGGAGACTTTCTCCGCTAAATGAGCATTTGCCTAAGACTAAAATTTTATTATTGCGTCATCGTCATCGTCATCATCATCATCATCATCATCATCAACTGTTTTCAGCCTGTGGCCAGGTCACTTTAGTAAAATGCCTCCATCTTCTTCTATACTTCCACCATTCTTCCTCCTGTCTACAGCCATTCTTCCCCTCTCACTTGCACACTTTCTGCTATATGCGCCTCCCATTATTGTGTTAATGCTTGTTTAAATTTCGAAAATATTATTAACTAGCAGACGTACCAGGAGTTGCTTAAAGTAACCACGCAATACATTGCCTGGTTACCCCAGACAGCGCTTTTCTTGTCTTCAAACAGACATAAAAAACTCCATTTTATTTTTTCGGCTCCTAGATGCATATGTTCGTGCATCAGGGATAATAATTTTTAAATTTAAGACATCTGTGTGCGGTAGATATAGCTCATTGCTCAAAACAGATAGGCAAACAGATACGCAAATTCTTAATTTTATTAATATAGATAATATTATTAAAATATTTTATTTACTCATTAAGATGCGTCGTTAATATTTAATAAACTGATGATTCGCTCTATAACTAAATTCAATTTTTGATTAAAATTGTAGTAAAATGAATAAAATTTACTACCACGATATGTATAGTTAACAAGACTTTAATAATATTAAACTATCCTGTATAAATGGTTTATTTATAGTTTATTTATAAGACCAAACTATTGGAGTAAATTAAACTTTCAACCAGCATTTTTTTTTTAAATAATCTTACATCACATCTTCTGTTTAGTGAAACAAATCTTATGTTGGTAATACTGTATGGAGTAAATGTGAAGGTCGACATCACGTGGTGCATTTTGGATAGAACGTTCATTATCCTTTTTTACTTTGGTCAGGCCGTTTCAAATATAGATAATACAGTCTAATTTTCATAGGATGGACCTTATTTGATAGCTAGAAAAGCTTCTAGTCCTATCTAAACGTATTCATACGTCAAATCAATTTCAAACTATCACTTTTGATGGATAATATCAATACATAAATAATAACTTTAATTTAATTGTAAAATGTTATAAATTTTGGGGCGCATAGATATATATTTGTATTTCTTAAAAGGCCTTTTCCATTAAAATTGGACTGCACACATATTACAAAAGAGTTCTTGATGAATCGATGTTTGAAGGCTTCCTTGAAATATGATCCTATGCTATTTGTAGGTTGTCAAAGGACAATTTTATAGCCATAGCCTTGCTGATAAACTTAGCAGCAATGCCCTCAGGGCCACTAAAAACGACAAACAAATTTCTACTGAAGACTTCACGAGTACCTGCGTCAAAAGTAATTTGTTTAATTTCCTTTTGGGTTAACTTTACTTAATTTATTCAAGTGAATGAATGGGTTAAGAAATGAAGGGTATTTTATCTAAGTTAACAAAAATAAAAACACACCGCAGTGGTTACCTAATATAAGATGTCGATATCACAATATATCGAATTGACTCTGACGGTAAGGTCAATTTTTAATTCTCAACTCTAATGTTGATGCATTTATTCTAAACTATCCTCCAAATCTCAACACCTTGGGATACATTTTATAATTTAAGGAACGTACTTGGATGGAACCGCTAATTAGATTAATTGGTACAACTTATTTGTTCAATTAAACAATATAAATATAAAACATAACATGAAGATACTAGTATATTTAATTATTCAACTAATAAGTTCTCTATGGTTGGCATATTAATTAACCTAGTATATTTTTTTGTTAAGTCATAACCTTCATAAAATCTATAATCTTTTCTCAAGTACTCATATTTTGTAGTGTTTTAAAGTTATTATATTAATAACATTATTATAGTCAATTTGTTAATTTCCACTTTTCATTTTGTTATCGACTATACCTATAATCTGCTACCCCTTAAATATTGTTTTGCACAGATTTATATTTTTTCCTTGTTTTATGCTAATTAATTTCATAACTTGACTATTTAACAATCTCAATCATGAGTTTTTAGAAATGTTATTGTACCTGTTTTATTTGACTTAATTTATTGGTATATTAGTTTCTCAATGAATAAATTATCTTCATGCTATGTTTTATATTTATATTGTTTAATTGACCAAAGAAGTTGTACCAACTAATCTAATTAGCTGTTCCATCCAAGTACGTTCCTTATATTATAAATTCATTCTC
Organism: Timema genevievae; assembly: GCA_902155825.1. Taxonomy (NCBI): domain Eukaryota; kingdom Metazoa; phylum Arthropoda; class Insecta; order Phasmatodea; family Timematidae; genus Timema; species Timema genevievae. Next base: position 193,426 of record CABFWO010000016.1, read on the forward strand.
TCCTTACTACAACTAATATGAATATGACTAAAAATTGGAATAAATTGTTAATAATCTTGATATTGAGAAAACATTAAGAAAAGTTTCTTTTTCTCTCAAAAATTGGCTTGGGTAGTCCAAAATTAACACTATATAAGTCAATACCCTAAAACAGACATCATAGCGCTCAGATTGTTGTCCCCCCCATACTCTTTCTAGTGTGTAAACTGTTTATACACTTGTGTTCAAATTTTGAAGTAAGATATATTTTCTATTTAAAAAAATGTTCTATACATATGAAGTTTAAATAATGTTAGCTATAAATCAAAAAGCACTAGCTGGGAGTGAAATATAAAATAAGCTAACTATCCTATAAAACATTATCTGTTCTATACTGTTCTAAAGATGATCATGTATTGAAATTTGTCATATTTAGGGGTATATTTAAAATATATTCATAATATTATATTGAAGTTTTCCTTTTCCTTTCAAGATATTTTGAAGATGCAAAGGTTAAGGGCAATATTTTCGTAGTTTTTGTGTCAAAACACTTTTTTTTGGTCAAAAGAAATCCAATAACTCTCCAATAGAAATATAGTAACGCTCAAGGAAAATATTCTTTTGTTCAAAATACTACACTATTGGTGTTTTAATAATCGCATGGAAGGCAGTGGGGGCAAGGTGCATTTCTCAGTGTTATTTCAGGAACAAAAAGTATCCACCTCTCCCAAACAATGTAGGTTTGTGAAAATCCGGTCAGGAATGCTCTCTCGTTGAGTGGTTAAAGCTGTCATTAGCGTTAATAACTGTAACTAACTCAAGCGGAAGTACTCAAAAGTTTTCTTCTTCATCCTTACTTCCAAGAACACAACGGTTGATTCAAAACAATAACAACTTTACCTTTCCCTCCCTCCCCCCCTCTTTTTCCATTGCCTTTGGCGCGCGAAAATTTAATTTGGGAAAGCGGAAAAGATTCCATTTGAGCCTAGTCATTCGATGAAATATTCAAGCAAAAAATTGGCTAATACCTTGTACCAGAGATTGATATGACTCTTAACTACTGGGGACAGTCAAAAGCGATTCATTTCCCTGAAATGAGCGGGTTAATTCACATAGTTCAATAACTCAATTCTACGTGAGCTACTGTTTGTTATTCAGTCGTTAGTGAGCTACAGATTGTAATTCAGTCATTTGCTAGCTACATATTGCAATTTTATTTTAGCGTTCGGGCTATTTGTGTGCTTGTAATACAGTCGTTCGCAAACTAAAGCTTATTATTTCCTGTTAGTGTTTGGGTTATTTGCGTGCTTGTAATTCAGTCGTTAGTGAGCTACAGATTGTAATTAAGTCATTTGCTAGCTACATATTGCAATTTTATTTTAGCGTTCGGGCTATTTGCGTGCTTGTAATTCAGTCGTTCGCGAGATACAGTGTCTAGTTTAATCGTTTACTATTTTGTGATTGAGCTACATATTTCAATATTATAATTCAGTCGTCACCAATTTCATGACCTACACACATACCAGTGATATCGCCATAATAATTAGTTACCAGTTCCTCTGTCCAGCCGAAAAAATCTCGAAACCCCGAAGGTCTAGGAAAATTAACATTTTGCAGGAAATTAGCCCCAAGCCCAAAAGGATGCAGGAATACATGGTGACCAAAAATTCCCATAAGAAACCCCAAACTGGGGGTTTCCAAATTATCAAAGTCGAAAATATTTTGAAGCAGAGAAGACCTAGGAAGCTGAAATTTTTCAGGCAAGGTGCCCCTTACCCGAAAGGATGCAAAAATACTTACTGACTAAAAATTCCCATTGGAGCCCCCAAAATGGTTTAAAAAAATACTAAAGTCTAAAGATTCTCCAGGCCTAGAAGAGCTAGGAAGCTGAAATTTTGCTGGCAGTTAGCCCCTAACTCAAAAGGGTGCAGGAAGACTTGATGACCAAAAATTCAAATGTGGGCCCCTAAAAAACCAAAAAAGTGTATGTACAAAGAATATTGTTTATAATAAAATCTTCAGTTGAGGAAAAGTTTCACACTTTCATTGGAGTAAATATTTTATAAACTATAGAATCATTAATTGAAATATGCCTTCCAGATTTTGAGGACCACTAAAAATTATTCCCATTTGCAATCCTTGTCCAACAAATGCTAATTGGACACATTGCATGACCAGAAATGAAGCCGTTGATTTTCAAACAGGTGTTGTGCTAGTAATAACAATAACAATAATAATAATAATAATAATAATAATAATAATAATAATGAATCGTCTAATATCATAATCATCTCGCCCAAGATAAAAGTTGTGATTTAGGTTCTTAATATCTTTAAATTTTATAAATAAAAATAATAAATAATGCTCACTTTTAAAATCCATTAATTAACTTTATATAAATTACTAGATTAATTTGAATCGAATTAAATTTGTATGAAAAATATACATAAAACTCAAGGTAATTAATGTACTTAAAGTTTTCCATTAAAGTATTAAATCAAATCTAAACTAAGGCTTAGCATACTGATTATTTTATATAGCTTTTTTATTTGAAAATAATAATACAGCAATTAAATGAAACAGAGGCTTATGCATTTTTTATAAATATTGTGCTTGTGTTTGTAAGATAATAACTGGCCTATAAAACTTCGCCCCAACATTCCAAAAATAGTATTTTCTTTATTTTAACGTTTATAAAAATGGCTATTAACAAATTAATACAAACAGAAGAAATAAAAAGGGTTACTTCGGAAAAAATGAAACATCATCAGCGTGAAAATTATAACTGTTAAACCCCAATTTAAATCACTTGTAAAAGCATTTTATGTCCATCCGGCCGAGATTTGGTGCCTCAATCTCTTCTTCATTGGAGAACAAATGAAATGCAAATCAATTAATTTAAACCATTCGAACACCACTACAACTAAAAAAAATATTAATGGAACGGGTTTAGGGATTTACTTCACAATTGTACTTACTTTATAATATAGTCTATTGTAATTAGGAACAAACGCTTTTAAATTAAGTTAACAGTACCATTAAGTAATTTTTCCTTTAAAAAAATTTATGCATATACAATCTTTTGAAACGCCTCAGATATAAATTTTGAGTGAAATTGTTAGCCCTTAAAATATTAATCAGTAAATAAAATACAAAAAATGCTTTCATTTAAATAGAACAATAAAAATAAATTCTTCTGCTAAAGCCAATCTATATATTCTTGAAATTTTGAAAAATAAATCATCAAAATACTATTATGGGTGTATAGAAAGGGACGCAAGAAAAAGCCAATGTTTTTGCAGTTTTTATGGCGAAACTTTTTTTGACCAAAATAAATAAAATATTTATCCAGAGCAAACATAGAGTTTAATTTTCTTCACATGGTAATCCCAAAATTTCTTGAATATCTTTAATAAGAACTTTTCTTCTTCGTTTAAAAAGTTCGTTAGATAATGCCACCATGCTCATGACAGATATTCAGGAACTGTTGATATCAACATGTGAAGAAAATTAAACTATGTTTTTACTGGAGCAATGGTTTTTTATTTTGGCCAAACATTTTTTTCCATGAAAACTGCAAAAACACTGGCCTTTTCTCGCGTCCCCTTCCACCCCACCTTAACTATAGGGTCTGGATAAAAACACAATTTTGCTTCAAGGTATGACAATATAATATCTGAAAATAAAGTCTTGACTAAATCAGCTGTAATCCCAAGTATAAATGAACAAACATGGAGGGGCAGAAATAATTATGGTACACACTTTTTTTTAATACTGGACCACATTAAATGTCAAGTTTCCCAATAATCTCAAGCTCTAAGATTTTAACTTTCAAAGAAATTTCTCAATATGAGAAAATAAAAAAGTAGGTGAAATGTTTATTTCAAATGATTTGATTTAATTTACTTTTTAAAATACTTAACTAAGGCTTTTCTTAATACCAAGCCATTTAGAATAATGCGTGTTTTATATCACCTACTTGATTAAAATTAGTCCCAAAATTAAAGTTGTTTGTGCATCTGATGGCTCGTGTAGCCCCGTGAAGCTCAATTGACTGTGAAATTATCGTTACAGCTCCATTATTTTGTGATTGCTTACAAGGAGGGGAGAATTTTTAGGAGGGAGGTAGGTAGAGAGGAGGGGAGGGGTTCAACATTTTCAAGAGGCCTCCTTAAGGGTTAAGGGGATGATTCGTCCGTGATATTTGGGTACATTCCTTGATGCAAGACCACACTGATAGTAGAGGAAGCAAGACTGAGATGGTATGGGCATGTAGTGAGGACGGAGAAGGAGATGATGCCAAAGAGAATGATGGAGAAGAAGTATGTAGGAAAAAGACCGCCAGGGAGGCAACGAAAAAAATGGGAGGAGCAGATAACAGAAAGTGTACAAGTGAGAGGAGAAGAATGGAAGCAATTAAAGGAGGAGGGATAGAATAAGATGGAGGCATTTTACCAAACTGAGCTGGCCAAAGGCTGGGAACATTTGTTGGGTGAAGATGATGATAAGTTGCTAAAAAAAATTTAATCTAAAATCTGGCAGTATTACATATCAAAATTTGCATTGACAAGTATTTCTCACTCATTTAGATTTTTTATCTTAATTTTTGTCTACAACTGTGCGTAAGCTAGACCATTACTTTCATACGTCATATCCTATCACTTTCATGATTTGCCTCATTCTCTGTCAAATATCAAGAATATAAAAATCATGACAAGGCATAATTAAATGGCAATTACTTCTTCGGCTCGTATCAGTGATTCTAGAGCAGCTGTTCCCAAAAAGACAGAAAAAAAACCACTTTACCTTAGATAGATAAAGAAACATAAACATTGTTGAGCCTTTGAATTTTGCAGTAGGCCTACTATTATTGGCCATGTTTTTTCTTTCTAAACTTTGGAGCTGGATTATAATTAATAGAATAAATTTCCTCCTTAGGTATTTATACGTTTTTCCGAGTAGTTGACAGCTCGTTGGTCTTGGGGTAAAGTAATCGTCTACGGACCCGTTGTTCTTGGGTTCAAACCAAGCCGGGGTTGACGGATTTTTCTTGGGCGATAAAAATCCCTAGCACTACTTCCTTCGTAGGGGAAGTAAAAGCCATCGGTTCCATGTCAATTGTGGGATATAAAATAATCCTGGAAGTTATATGAAAATACCTTTCCCGGCTAAATTCCCGCTCATATAAATTCTCGTGTGCTGTTCAAAAAGTGCACGTTGAATACCTTAAATAAATAAATATTTCCGGGTAAGCTGGTCTGCCTAGTCCTAATTTTAGTCAGCAGTTTATTCTAGATTATTCCCTTGAGAGGATGAACGAAGCGTTAGCTTGAAACTATCTAATGGATATTAAATAGGATGGAGATAACATACTTCAGAAATTAAATGTAGAGTAGCATATTGGTAAAGATGAAAATAATTTGATGCAGACATCCCTAATTATTTATTAGTGAGCACGTATTAATTTTTAATATTTCATATAGTGTTTATCACTTAAAAACTACAACGAGCTTGGTAACTTTGCAACCTCATCCTTTATGGGCTTCACTGGAATGTCTAAATGGGCAAATATTGTCCGTCATTCCATCTTACATTTTGTAACATAAGGTACCATCAATGTGTGTGACATTATTTCATTAGCTAGCCTCATTCATGGTCAAGATAGCTTAGGTGTCGGGCCTCAGACTTACACCAGCCCTCTCTGAGAAAGTTCTGTTTGAATCCGGAAGATATTTTAAATTTTATATTTAATTTGCCAATCGGAGCTCAATTTAAGAGCCCACCTCACTGCCGAGTATCCTGGTGATAAAAGATAACGATTCGAATGTCAAAGTGTTGTTTTCTGCACTAATCATCGGACAACAGAAATTGTGATAGTTTACTGTTTTGATTTTTTTTAAATATGGTAAAACTAGTTTACTGGTCTTGATGACACTGTTTTCTAAAGTAGAATGAAGAAAACTGCACCAAGATGTCACGCATGATTCTAGCTCTATTTCCTACCAAAGCTAGGTGCTAACGTTGTGATGAGACGTGCTCTTAAGTGTACTTACGAGCACTTATAAACAAAATTGTCTTGGGGACTAAGAAGTCAAAGTCTACCAGTAAAATTGACATAAATGTACTTCGATTAAAATAGTATTTTGTTTCGAAACTAAGTCAAAGTTCGGATTGTACGCTTATGTACTAATTACGCTAAAGGTTTCAAGGTTGAAGAAGATTATATTCATAATAAGTGTACCCACATTTGCGTGGAGGAAGAATGGATAAACATTTTGGGATAAGCCACCCTCAGTACACCCGACCGGGATTCGAACGACGATCTCTTCATCGTCGGCAGTCTAATCTACTGCGACCGTAGCGCCTTAGACCATGAGGCCATCGAAGGGTGTTTAACATATTAAAGATAATGTTTTAATATTGATGAGATGGCCTTCGAAAGAAATAACTTGACTCCATTCAAACAGGTTATACACTGGCACGTCATATACATTTTTGTTGTTGTTGTTGTAAATTTTATGGCATACTAATTAAGTTTGTGTGATAGTCAACATTTATCATAAATTTTCACCTGTTTGTTTTATAGTTATTGGTAGAACCTGGTAGGAGTGCCTTTAAATACATTAATGATCTGTAGCATACACAACATTGCAAGGATGTGTCGATTGTAAAACAAATGAATGTATGGGCAATTACTTGGCGATAGAGTATGAAGGGGTCGAAATGTTTGGAAAATATCCCCGTGATGAATAAAAAGTATTATTAGTGATGAATACAGTGATTGAGAAAAGTGATGTGATCAGAGGCAAGAATAAATAAATACAGCAGTTATTGACCTTTAATGTTTATATATAGTGTTTACAAAACTTTATGTGACGATTAAAAATAGTTTTACAATCGACTTTACAACTATTGATATGATATAGGGTTAAAAAGAAGTCAAGTTGCTCGTAAAATGGTGCATTATTGAATCATTGTTAAAAATTACACTCTTTTATACAAATAAATTAAAAAATAACTCTCTAAAGAACTTCGTCACTTGAGAAGTTTAAACTATTCTGTTAAAAAGTAACATCCCAACACAGGTTTTGATATAATTTAATGAAAGACTTATCAAATTTGAAACAAGTAAAACATCGTTTTAGTTGAGTTTAAAAATAAATTCCCTTAAACTTTTCAAAAAAAGAAAGAAGAATCTTTTAGATTATATATACTATATTTTTTATCACCGCGTCTTACTATCCGTACGGGCTATACGCTTATGCACTAATTACGCTAATGGTTTAAGGATGGTAAGGTTGAGTTTAGAGGAAGTGTACGTGAATTTGCGTGGGAAACCATTTTGAAAACAAAAAACCACCTCAGTACACTCAACCGGGATTCGAATCCCCAATCTCCCCATCATCGGTAGTCTAATATTTCGCGAGAGTGACGCCTTACACCATTTGACCACAAAAGTGTGAATGTTCTTTAGTGAATCAAAAATAAGTATTAAATACATTTGCATAGTAAATAAAACTTGTATTTTCCAATGTATCTAGACATTTATTTAACGCATAATGTTGTAACTAGGGTTTAACTATTAGTTTATCCTTTACTTGCTGCATAAATATTATTCAAGGCCTATTATTAGTTAAGATTAATTTTTAAATCGTGGGCATCAAACAATATAAATATATATAATATATATATATCTACTATATATATAACTTTAAATTAATATGTGTAATTATGTTGGAAAATATATATTTATTGGGCGTATAGTTATTTTAAAGAGCGTCATCAAGTTAACTTTTCTTCTTCACGTAAAAAGGTTTTACAACCATAAAAAGAAAAAAGCATTAAAACTTTATATTTTAAAGGATTCGGTGGTGAGACGCGTCAGAGACGTTCAAATTTACCGCGTTATTCAAGAAGCTGTTTGTTATTTCAAAATAGGACTAACGCCAAAATGGAGGTGAAAAGTATTAACATGGCTCTATAGGATTTAAAACCTTACATTAGAAGCCGTTTGATTTGAAAGATCACGAAAAAGGTGAAATTATTTCATTTTAAATTAAGGTTGACGCTAAAGGTCATAGCTATAAGATAAAAGTAAATGGTTAGAAACAAAGATATAATCTTTCTCAAATTAACAAAGCATTAAAAAAAGAGTCACAATAAAAACTGTTAAGAATATTGATAATTGCTTTATTTTATTTAGTGATTCAGAAGCGACCATCTCCATATTAAAAACAGTTTTTTAAGAATATTTCCTTTGGAGTAGTTGTTGTCCTTAAGAACATAGTGGATCACGTGACTACACATAAATATTGTTTTGATTTCTTTACTGACCCGTGGAAAAAAAAAGTTTTGATCTTATCGCAAGAAGTTAACAAACGTTGCTACTATACCTGTGTCTGTGATGTGTGGTGCTGCATGTGTGTCCTCTATGGACATGGATCCAGTGGAGGGTGGTTGAAGAGGTGGTCTTCGGGGTGGTCTGTACCTCGGACTGTGGACACGCATCACACTCTAACCACTCTACCTCACTTCACAACCACATTCAGCTTTCCAGAACAAGACGTCTTGTAAGGGACACTCCAGTAGGTACCGCACTCAGAAAACACACATGGACACACAATTTAGTAAGGAAATTAAAAAAAAAAGTTATCACGTCAGAAAAATACTATCCTAAATATAAGGGGGGGAAAATCCGTCAAAAGTATTTCACATTTGCGCAGATATTTTTATTTATTTTTTAAAAATCACTTTCTATTTTCAAAAGGGAATGAGTGAATCTACCTTTGTGAAACGTGATGTTGTCTCGTAGAATTCACGCGACAAGTTCTTCGTTCTTTTAATAACATGACTCTGGTGATACGTGAGTAGCACATCATTGAACACTGGATAGTTTGACGACACGCAGGACTCGAACCCAAAGCAAAGTAAAACCACGATGGCGGAGAAGAGCAGACCGTCCTTTCCCCCCACCCTCGCGAGTTTTTTTATCGCTTGAGGAGTTTGATTGTGTATCGGGGGGTGGTGGTGATAATTATGGTAGTGGGGATAACACCAATAATCACGTCTGAACCGTGTGACGTCGTCCGAAACACTGACAAGTTCTGGTAGACAGCTCGGAGTCGTCCCTCTAGACAAAGATGGAGAACAGGAGGAGGGGAGGAGGCGGGTCCCCCTTTCACCCTCCCCCTCTCCCCCTCTATCTATCAGTGTAACATTGGCCACACCACACTTAGCTGACCAACACTTGCAACAACGTTATATCCCTTCCACCCACCGCCCCCCTTTCCCTGTTCTTATTTTTCAAATAAAAACTAACTTTGAATATTTCTAAAGGACAGCTCTCCTAAGCTTGATAATATTTCATTAATAAAATTGCCGAGCCAAATTATATTTATTATCTTGACAATTTATAATGTGGCCGTTTTCAGAATGAAATGAATAGTATGGAGGTGTTCCTTCACCATCTTTAGCCTAAAAATTGATGTGGGATAAGGAGAGTGCATGTGGTTTTAATTTTGGTATAATCAGTTAAGCCAGCCGCCTCGGTCAGCGAGAAACTATCAATCGCTGTCGGGCAACATGGCTTAAACACAATGGTCTGTATCGTTTTCTGGGACTACTTTTCTAGGTTTGTCTAAGCTTATACTTCCTTTAACCCTTCACCTTTGTGTCATGTAAATAAGAAAAAGGGGAGATACAACTACGAAACTTCGTGTCTAAAGGTAAAGAGTATAGCTCACTGATAGTTCTCAAATATGTCAAAAATCTTTGTTGTGAGCCTCTAAAAAAATTACTATTTGTTAGAGAAGGCTAAATCTATATCCAATTTTTTTTATCAAGCCTAGGCTCATAGTTACACAAATATACTTACAAAGTCGTTAAAAATGAGCTAATGTAACATTTTCACACTTTTTTTTCTATTAATGAACCGCAAACTATAAGGCTATTAAGGAAAAATAAAATGCATCGTAAAATTAAATATTGCGTTAGAGTTTGATGTCTGCGCACCAATTTAGGGCCGAGACTATGAAGGTCATTCTAATGGCAACAGTTAAATTCCTGCATGTTAAATTATATGCATCTAGGCACCGTTGACATTTAAATGAGCTTTATAATCTGGATACTTGTTTGACATGTTTATATTATGGTTGGGCAAGGCTTTGAAAAATCAAAAGTAACTTTTAAACGTCCACTATTCCCTACATAGCTCCAAAAACACCCGAAGAAAACTTAACACTTTGACAAATGTCCAACAGAAAGGAAAACAACCAAATGTAGACTCTTTTGAAGTGTTTAAGATTTCAAAATATTTTTATACTTACAATATAGTTACTAGCTTTGGTTTCACTAGTTGTGTTGAGAACCCTATTTTTTTATTTGCTTATTTACACCGATTGATTGCCAACGATAAGCATTTTATTTTAGTCTTAAAAAGTTGTACATTTTGTATTTGTCATCTTTATTGAAGTGTAAGTTAGATGAATACATAGGCCTACTTAATACATTTTGGTTTGATTTCAACACTTTTTTTTAATATCAGATTTAAGGAATGAAAGTTAACCATTTGACTTCTTGCAGTCGTATTTTTCGAGATTCTCTTTAATTCATTCACTACGCGAAACATTGACTTTTGCATATCACTGAACATAATCCTAATTTATTTGCATGCTTTATTGTCCAGATATAATAGCTGGGGAATTTTTACAACTTGACGATAAGTTGTTTATGGTTGGTCGACATGTAGTTGGCTCAAATTAGCTAGTTTTCCTGGTGGCCAACTTGTTTCCCTGTAGGGCTAACACACGATTGACATTACCTGAACCCGTTTTCTTTTAATGTATGAAGTTTTGAAAAACAACATAAGTACATTCGTAGAATATGACGGACGAAAGTTTTCAGAACTATTTAATAAAATATAACTTCTTTTTAGTACCGCATCTACCCATACAGGTTATACACCTATGTATTAATTACTCTAAAGTGTTAGGGATGAGGAAGATTGAATGTATGTCAAGTATAGCCCCATTCACGTGGAGATAGCGCGGAAAACCAGCGCACCCGATTGGGATTCAAATCCCAATCCCCCGTCATCAGCTGTTCAGTCTGTTGTGAGATTGACGTCTTAGACCATGCGACCACCAAAGCGGGTCTTAGGCTTATTTAAAATATCATGATGTTATATTAAAGTATGCCCATGCTAATAAACAAATACAAAACCGATAAAAATCCATCATATTTTTTATATTTTTTATTTAGTTTGACCATCATACAACAAATGTTCCAATATTTTTGCTCTTTCTAATGAAAAAACCCCACCTATATGAAAAGAATATCCCGAAAGGCGATTGTAAGTGTTTAGATAGTATATGTGCCCTAACCTTTAAGACATATGAGGAAAACTGCGAATTGAATCTCCCTAATTTTGTAGTAGAGAGACAAAGTAGTCGCATAGTACCAAATTAATTATTATTTGCACGTTTCACGCCGTGAGGTGTTTCACATCTGCAATACTTCGTACAGTTTGGCTGTGCGAACAGTATCATTGATAGCACAGGGGCTAAGCATACATACCAGCAATCACAGGTGAACAAAATGTACCTTATACTATTATTTATTAGCTGGTTCATTACAGACGCTTCGACTATCTCAAGACACTCTTCGGTGGTCGAATAGTATGAGGCGTCACTCTATCAATATACTAAGACTACCAATAACGGGATGATCTAGGTTCAAATCCCTGTCGGATGTACTGAGGATGGTGGTTCCGCAATGGCTTTACACTCTCCCTTCACGTAAATAAGGGTACATTTCCTCTGAACACAACCTTACTGATCTGTAACACATTAGTGTAGATAGTAAATGTACGTACAACCCAAATGGGTAGTAATAAGCGGCTTGTTTACGATAGGCTGATGTCAATTTATACCCAACCTATCAAAACTGAACCTTCAATTTGTCGATGCGTGAAAGGTTAGTTTTTGTTAGATTGGGCTCGCTTGAAATAACAAAAATTCATATATATTACTTTTAGTCAAAAGCAAATTACATTTGCAAAAGAAAAAAAAACACTTTTTACCACTTAATGTGAATAAAAATCAACCAAATGAACTCTAAAATTAGGTGATTATGTATGTTTCCTGTAATTTATATTTGTATTTCAATTTAAAATAACACCCTCACGTGGACGCATGGTTTAAGGCGTCACCCTCGCAATAGACTGGACTGCCGATGACTGGGAGATCGGGATTAGAGTCCTTGTCAGGTGTACTTGAGGGTGGTTTCCCTATTTTTTTACACTCTCCCTCCAGGCAAATGCAGATACACACCCTCCAAAATTCAACCTTCCTGATCCCTACCATATTGGCGTAATTAGAGCATAGATCCGAACGGACAGTATGCCGATGCTTAAAAAAATGAAATATGTCCGGTAAGTTTCGGAGTGCAAAAGTAAACACGTCATACACACACACACACACACACACACACACACACATACACACACACACACACAAACCAGCAATACAAACATAAGTTTTATTTATAAGGTTATGTATTTTTTTTAGCACCGCGTCTTACTACATGTTCAAGTTAAAAACCTATGTACTAAATAAAATGATTTTATTTGCACCGCATTTTACCACCCATTCGAGTTAAACGGTTATGTAATAGCTACGCAAATGGATTAAGGATAAGGAAGGCTAAAATTTAGAGGGAGTGTAACCACATTTACGTGGAAAGAGAGAATCCATTTAGAAAAATAAATCCTCATTACACTCAACGGGGATCGAACCACGATCTACCCATCATCGGTGGTCTAGTATATTTTGGGAGCAGCTATTAAAAAATTTACTTGATTGTTTATTTTAATCGATGTTTGATTTCTTTTAAAGTAAAAACTATTTTATTTGATTTGGAGATTATTTTAGAATAATATGTTTTCTGTATATTATTTGAATCTTTAAAATATCTAATAAAATATCTAATAAAATAAGAAGAAATATCAACAGATTATATAAAATAAATCTAATTTCTTGAATATTTTCTTGCATCCTATTTATTCAATTCTAAAATTTTATGCTTAATACTATGATCTTTATAAGATAAAAATATTGTAGACTATTTAGTTTAGTTTTTATTTAAAGTATTACATTAATTAGTATATTAAAATATTTTGCAAAATACTTGAATATCCAAGTATTAAGTAAGTAAAAATAAAATATTAAAGAGTAAATAGATATGAATTACATAAATCTTATACTGTAAAGTTATTAAAATAAAGAAATATCTTGTATAAATATTCCAGCAAAAAATTAAGAAATTACTATTTTACTGTTTATATATGTTTACTTTTCAAAAACAAATTTATGATTTTGATTGGCAAAGGTTCGACACCTTAGCTCAGTTGGTAGCGTGTTGATCTACTGAACTAAAGGTGACGGGTTCGATTTCCGGCACGTCCGAAAAATGTATCATTGGTGAGATGTGGGTTTCCCACTACACAGTGATGAATTAAAGATCGGGGGCTGGATGTTGTGTCTGTTTTAGATTTAAGTTAGTTGATAAGTCGGTTTAGAGAGTGCACGTTAAATACCTCAAATAAATAAAAGAAAAAATTTATAAGCAAGGCTCCAAGTTAATTTTTCTGTTGCTTAATCTGATTGAACTATTGTAATAAAATAATGTATGAATTTGAAAACCTATTTTTTTACTGGGCTTATTGATTAAAAATTTCACATCAGAATAATTAATGACAATTAAGATTTTATAGCATTTGATTGATTTGGGATTATTTTTAAACGAAACCTTTAGATTCAAACTTGGTTGGAAAAATATATCTTCCTATACGATATTAAAATTGAAGTGTATTTATATTTATTTGCATGACCTAACCATGTCTTAGTATTACACAGAGGCAGAGCTGCTTTTCTAAATTGTGAAAAAAGTAAAAACCCGCTCCGGTGATAAAATTCTCTTAGGCAGGGGTTTCCAAACTACGGCCTGTGGAATGGGTTTGTCCGGCCCATGGACACTTTGAAAAAATATAAATAAAAACATACAATTTCAATAATGAATACCAAAATGATGGTTCTTCTGTATGCAGTCCCCAAAATACATACATCATAATGTGGTCCATTGTTTTATAGCGATAAAAAAACTCTTACATTAGTTAATTAATTATTTGTTGTGTATATTTATATAACTTGTTTTTTCCCCACCATCCCCTTAAGAAAATAAAACCTATATCTATTCATGTTCATTTATGATTATTAGCTGTTATACAGGATGATTCGCTCACAAAAGGCACCAAACTTTCACTAAGTAATAACTATTTATTTATATCTTTCGTGACCTTGCCTTATTACGTATACAGAGCGGCAGGTGTTGGCCCTATTATTTTTTAACGTACCGTTACCACAGAGGTATACCTGTAAATAGCCAGTGAGTTTGTAAATCAGTTAGCAGACTGAACTAACTGATGGATATGTCCAATCAGTTGGTCACACCTTAAATGTAAACATGAGAGAAATTGAAAGTTTTTTTTAGATCAAGTAATATAACAAAAACTTGGACCACCAAGATGTCCAGATTTAACAAGATCGAGGCCATTACTGAGGACACTTTAAGAAAAGTATTCCAAAATTTGTAATGTTGAGTGGAAAAGTGCCTGAATGCCGGAGGGGACCCTTTTCAGCATCCACTGTGAGCAGGTACTGTTTCACACGGTTCAAGGTGTGTGTGTGTACGTTTTCATGAAAAACTATATATTACATTGACAAAAATTTGTGGTCTCTGGCGAGCGAACCACCCTGTATATACATATATATGTAATAAATTATTGCTCTTTTTAAAACCAGCCCACCTAAAACTTTCATTATCTTAATGTGACAGGGGAATATTTTATGTAAACACAGAATAAATAAAATAAAATATCTTAATGTGACCCTCAGATAAATAGGTTTTAGGACCCTTGGTCTAAGGCATCAGTCTCACAATATAATAGACTGTCAATGACTGGGAGATCGTGCCTTGAGTTCCGGTTGGGTGAACTCACTTCCTGGCACCCTTCCCCCCTTTCCAAATGGTTCTACACACACTCCCTCCATGCAAATGTGGGTACGGTATACCTAATTTAAATCCTAACTTACACATCCTCAGCACATTAAAAACGATTAGTTCACATGTGAATAGCCCGAATGGGCAGTTATATGCGTTGAAAAACCAAACAAATAAAAAAGGGAACTTTATTTATTAAAAGTTTCCTCAACAGCTTCAACGAGATGTATGTATTTTGACGGAAACCCTAGCATCACAGGCAGAAAATAACCACTTCTAACTGATGACACAGAAGAAAATTGTAACCATTTGAGAGAGTCGCACTCAACAAGAAGAAAAAGGAAAAGGGAAAAAAAGAAAAGACAAAATAAAAATCACGTGAAAATGAAATGGGTCAAGATCGAATGAAGAGGGGCTTTCACCCTGTAATTTGGTTTGATTGTCATTATCTGTGCGCACTTTTTTACCTCTAGCCGGAAGCCATATTGTGGGACGGTATAACATATAATCTGCTGGCCCAGGTGTAATAATGCCTCATGGATGGTGGACCGCCATGCCAGGTATAGGTGCAGGCCTGTGGATTACTGAGGTATGTGGAATGTTCGGACCCCCCCCTTCCCTCCCGGCCCCCAATGTCACTACTCCCACGCCACAGCGTGAAAACTGCACAACTCATGTGTTCAACGATAAATACACAAATCACAACTTGTTCGTATGGGGTATTTAACGTGCACTTTCTGAACAGACTGATTGTATCATTTTTAGGCCATGGTGAAAATCTTAGGTCATTTCAGTAAGCATATTCACTAAGTCATTGGAAGAACCCAAAACAAATCAAGCAAAAAAATAATAATCAGGAGCAGCCAACATTGAGGAAAGTAAATACCTTTTACACCTGTCTGTGTATATATATATGTATATATATATGTATATATATATATACCATTATCTGTCAAAAGCAATCTCTTCAGAACAAATAGCTTGAAATAGGAGCACATTAAAGTCCTTACATTTAGTAGCAATTTGAATTGCCATATGAGATTTTAATTATAGCTTTACGACTATCCTTCCACAGTTCCACCGTGGATCGAACCCAGTCCTGGCGCTACGACTATCTTTCCACAGCTCCACCTAGGATCGAACCCGGTCCTGGCGCTACGATTATCTTTCCACAGCTCCAACCTAGGATCGAACCCGGTCCTGGCGCTACAATTATCTTTCCACAGCTCCACCGAGGATCGAACCCGGTCCTGAACCTGCACTTGACCCTGTCTTCCCTCCAGCTCCCCTCTCAACATTCCATCTCTCCTCTCGCACCTGTGGGAAAATAATACGCGGCCGCTGCTCTGATTGGCTCTCCCAGAGCAGGCACAGAGGCTTCTTATTGGGCGAAGGGGGCGGGGCCTGCTAGCTCCGGGCTTTTTACCCTTAGGTCAAGTAAATACTTTGGAGAAACATTTCCTCCCGAAATGTTCCCGCCAATTGTCCGGGAATAAATTCCCCGGTCGGTAATTGGCGGGGTGAGTTTGCTTTGTTCCGTTCCCAGGATGGGTACCCCAGCCATTAACAGCAAATGTATTATTTTAAATAACAGCAAATTGTACCTTTTTGCTATATAACTTCTTCATTCATGGATAGTTCCTATTCGGGATGGACGCCGACAAAGCAAGCAGCACAATGCGGGTCTTTATTTTGTTTTGTATGTAAAACATTTAGGGTTTAATTCTTTGAAACTCTCTTCGGTGACCTCATGGTCTAAAAGGCGTCGATCTCACAATAGATTAGACCGCCGATGACGAGGAGATCAAGGTTAGAGACCCGGTCAAATGTACTGAGGGTGGTTTTCCCCAAATGTTTTTTCCCCCCACTCTTCCTCCACGCAAATTCAGCTACACTTCCTTAAAATTCAACCTTTATCATCCCTAAATTATTAGCGTAATTAGTGTGTATGCGTAGAATCCAAACGGTTCTTTGGACCCGGTGCTAAATAGTGTCATGTTCCACATCTTTGTTACAAACCGATTAGGGTAAAGTTCTTTACAAAGGTTTGAGTTTTCAACCCTAAATGTTTTATTTGGAAAACTTTAGTATTTATAAAAAAAATCTATATTGTCAATACTTCACATGTCTTTTATAAGATTCGTGTATTATCTGTATTTTTACTATAGTACTCGGTGATCGCATGGTCTAAAGCTAGTATCGTAACTATTTTTAGAACCCCGTCTTACTACCCGTTCGGATTGTACGCCTATGTACTAATTACACTAATGGATTAGGGATTAGGATGGTTTAATTAGAGAAAGTGCACCCGAATCCGCGTGGAAGGAGATTGGAGAACCATTTAGGAAAAAACACCCCCATTGCACCCGATTGGGATCGAACGCTGATCTCCCCGTCTTCGGCAGTCTAGTCCAACACGGGATTCGCGCGTTATACCACGTGGCCATCGAAGCGGGTTCACAACATATTGAACTAAACGTTGTCGAGAATTATCTAATTTAACCTTATTATGGATTTAAAAAAATATTATAACACTTAAAATGTACGTTTACAAAAAATGGAATGTGAGGTTACCAACTTCTTGGAGTCCCCTATAGCAAATATATAAATATGCCCTATATTTTATCACTGCGTCTTACTATCTGTTCAGGTTATACGTATGTATGTTAATTACTCTAATAGGGTAGGGATGAGGATGGAAGCATTTTATAGGAACTCTACCAACATTTTCGTGGAAGGAGAGTGGGAAATCATTTAGGGAAAAAAAACCTCAGTAGACCCGACCGGGATTCGAACCCCGATCTACCAGTCCTCAGTAGGCCAGTATAATACGAGAGTGATGCCTTAGAGACTATTCGGCCAGGGAAACGGGTCATGTAGCGATAAAATCAATCAATGTGACGTGGCGCGTTGAAAGAAATACCTGTGATTATTGTTCTCATCACTCAGCAGAACATTCATTGGGTATCGACGGACACACATTTCCATGTGGAGCAGATACCTCGTATGATTGTTAAAATAGGAACTAAATTAGACGATGAGTTGATAACACAACATAGGAACAGTTCTTTTAACTGGCACTGCTGACCTTGGCAACACTACACAACACGCCACTAATATCTTGACATATTTTTTTAGAAAAAAAGAAAGAATTAATTTAGAGATAAATAATTCAAACATCTTACGTGTAGGCTACTACAAACTACTTAAGTGAAATTGGTGTGATGTACGCCTTAAAATACTGAGTGAAGGCAAATGAATAACACTTATAAGCATATGAACCTTAATGTCTAAGTGGTAAAGCTTTGACGTAATGTGTCTAAAGCCTTGGGTTCGATTCCCAATTATTAATGCTATTTTTAAAAAACAAAATGTACGTATGTTTTTACTTGTTGATTTGTGAAGCTGTATGATGTATGATGGTATGATGTATGGGCTAGGTTAAGAGTAGCGTACGTACTATGTGACCCACATGGGGTGTAGACAGTTCATGTGTGGCATGAGGGTCTACTCGAGTAGTAGGACTACCTTGAAGACTTTGTTTATATTTAAAAAAAAATTAAATTTGTGGTATGAATTTAGCGTTTATATTAGCGAATTTTAAGAGATTGACTTTTAAATAAAATTCAATCAAAAATCACCCGGAAAAAAAAGAAGCCATTAATAATAAAAAAAAATCACCAAAGGACACGTAGTCGGGATTTGAACTTGAGCTTTTATCATTCAATTTCAATTTCCTTTACTATGGTGAAAATCAATAAGCAATTATATTATTTAATGAAACCAAAAATTAAAACAGTAAGCAGAATAATGCAAATTTAAATATTATAGGTGGAATATGTATTATGTTATGAGTATTCTGATGAGTTGAGTTCCTTAAATCACTCTTAGAGTTTGGTTCTTCTTTTGTAGAAAAATTTGAATTCGACAAATCTAGAATTTGAGCTATATAATAATAATAATAATAATAATAATAATAATAATAATAATAACTATTTTAATACTAACTCTACTATTACAACTATTCAAAAATACATTAGGAGGATACATTCAAATAATGATAGAACTAGTTTCAAGTTTTCATGTAGACAAAAAAGTTGCAGAAATAAACAGCCAATTTATATTTTTATGAAGAAAACAGTATTCTGTTGATACAGTATCAAACAATTTACAAAGGTAGGGTCAGTTCAAAACATGACTTATAATGTAACGTTACCTAATATCACACACCCAGCCTTAGAAATTTTATATTCGATAAATACAATACACCTAATATACTATCAGGGATTACCTTGAAATTAACTCAGGTTCTGCCCATGCTGTTGGCATTCCAACCATTTGGCTATAAATGTGAACATACATTTAATTTAAAACACACCTTATTTCAGGATCGAATACAAAAATATAGTGTCGTTATTGGTAATCAGTGACTTAAACTTATCCAATCCAAGGTAAAATAGATGGGACTTTTAAATATTAACTTGTATAAACTATATTAAAACACAAAGTGGAAACAAATATATCTCCCGGTGTACCCATTTAGGATCAATTCCCGCCCTTTTAGGTCTGAGCCCTCGACACGATTCGTTTTCTCAACTCCTGAGAGCAAGACTTTTTTTTGTCTCTACACCACATATTTACAGTAAGGGGTAAGTAAAATTTTAGAATAAGTGTACCTGTATTTGCTTGAAGGGAGAATAGGACAGCGTTCAGAAAATAAAGGCATCTCAGTACTCCCAGCCGGAACTCGAATCCCAAGCTTTATCCTCACCACAAACTAGTATGGATGAGACTGACGTCTTTGTCGACGTGCTCACAGGTCCAATATATATTTTTTTATCTCTACGTTTTCGGGTCGTACGCATATATACTAATTATACTAAGGTGCTATAGATTAGTAAAGTTGAATTTAAAGGAGGTGAACCCGCATTTGCGTGGAGAGAGAGACGGGAAAGTTACTAAGGAAAAATCACCCCCAGTAGGCCTACACCTGAATCGGATCTGAGCCTCGATCTCCCCGATATTGGTAGTCCAGCGTATTGAGAAAGTGATGTCTTCGAACACTAGGCCCCACCGAAGAGGGTCGAGCTACAAATTATTTCTCATATTAAATGTAAAAGTAAAGGTTGACGATGACTCTTCTGTGAAGGTAGGGTCACAGGTCCACATCCAGCTAATGCAACTAATGTTGGTAACGAACGTCGCCACTGCTTCAATAAAAAAAAAATATAACCTCTAAAAAAATAATAAAGAGTGTGCTATGTCGGACGTGACAGGAATACCGTCTAAAACCACCATAATGCTGGAAACAAGCTCATATGTGGTGGTGTATGGGCGGCGTGACAGAGGATGTGACGTCATCGTCTCTCTGTTCTACGACTCCAGTAATAAGTGCTGCTTCATTAACTAGGTCTAGTCTGGGTCGGCTTTTTGACTCACAAATACCTTTACACTTACCCCTCGTTAAGAAACATCAAGACACACATGAAGGCAGTCACGAGGGCTCGCTTTACTCGTCTTACTACCCGTCTATCCGCCTTAAATTAAACAAACGAGGTAGGGATGAGGATAATATAATTGAGAGAAAATGTATATTTTAATTTTATTTGATATATATAACGTGCCCTTTCTGAACGGATTGATTACCAGAGCTGTGAAGTTGGTACGCCAAGCCTTCGACTCTGACTCCTTCATACATGGCTAAATTATATTATTTAGAAATACAAAATTTAATGTAGTAAAATTATATATTTACCATATATTGTTAAAATATTATAAGTTTTTATTTTGAAGCCATTGTCGGAACATTTTTATTGATTCTAGCTCCCCCCCCTCCCCCCGCCCCAATTTTCTTCTGATTCCACGACACCGACTCTACAGTCCTGTTGATTACTATCAACACACGACCTATAAACTAAATTATTATTAGTTCCTTAGCGTATGGCACTACTGACCGAGAAGGACATACAGTAACAATCCAGTTCTGTCGCCTGTATGTAAACTATTGGCCGCCCTGGTGGCACAAAGCGTTGCCCAAGGTACCACCTATGGAGATTGTCTAAACGTACCAGCAATGAGATGACGTGATGCTAGTGAATATGAAGGTGTGAGCCGGTGGTAGTCTTAACCTTAGCTTGAGCCCAATTTACCAACTCCTGGTGACCATTGGGATAATTCCCCTTAAGAGCAAAATACCCAAGATATCAGCCGGGAATCGAACTTGGGACCACTAAGCTAGTAGCCAGGTGCACCATGGGGCCGGATGTTAACTCCATAAAAGACACAACACCTACCCCCCTGGTCATTGATTCATCACTGTAAAAGCGGAGACTCATATTTCATCAATGCTACATTCAGGGCTGCCCTTAGCAGAGGTATGGATGGCTCTGGGCAAACTTCGTTTGCAGGGCCCCCAGTTATGTCTCACCCCCCCTTTCCACCAAACTAAAAAAACTCCATAAAGAACTTAATTTTTGTTTAATGTTTTAAGAATAGTTTGCACCTATGTACCAATTTTCAGCCGTATAAGGTATCAGGAAATGCCCTAAAAGGTAAACACATTTAATAATTAATTCTAAAAGCCATGTTTTTAAACACATGAGGGTTGATTTCTCCCCAACCCCGTGTTATAATTTTTTATCCGGTAAACTTGTTCTGTCTAATGGTACTCTGCCAAGTTTGAATCAAATCGGTTCCTGCATTCAATAGTTATCGTGAGGTATATCTTCCACAGACATACAGACCAGTGAAGATAGGTGGAGCTAAACCGGAGAAATCACTTCACTCATTCGGTAACTCAAACCACATGATTATGTTATTATTCGTCTTTAAACATCGACAATATTTGCTAGATCGTCTATACAGTAAGCTTATTATACCAGCGTGGAAGTAAAAATTTCCCACCCCAACTTGTTTGTTCCCTCTTGTTACTTAAGCAAACCCCCTCGCCTCCCCCAACTCAAGTGGCCCTGTGCTGCTGCACTGTTTGCACACCTAAGGATGACCCTGGCTACATTTATAGGCCTTGCCAGGAATTGGAAGCTGGGAGCCTTAACTCAGTGAGCAGACATGCTACTAAGCTATCGGACAAAATGTGCCTGTGTTTACATAGAAGGAGAAGCAGTTCATTTGGGATTTTTTTTTAACTCTAACGGCACAGGTCGTATCTTCCTCAGACATCTTTTGTTCGAATCCTGACTGGTTTAGTATACGACCTGATCGTCGCTGATGCTCATGCGTCATTTACAAATCGGCGCTATTTTACTTTATTTGGGCGCGAAGTAGTTACGATCCTACCAGTGTTATTATGCGGTTATTTTATTCCTTATTTATTTATGAGGTTATAACATATAAAAATGAATATTAGAATTATTAATCTAGTTTGGTTTATTGAAATATATTTGTGGCTAGCATATTGTGAATTACTATTAGTCATCCTCGGTGGTCTTGAGGTAAAGTGCTCGCCTCGAGACCCGATGTTTTTGGGTTCAAACCCAGCCGTGATCAACAGATTTTTCTTAATTTATAAACATACGTAGCATAACTTCCTTCGGAGGGGAAGTAAAAATCCTCTGTCCCATGTCGATTACGGCATGTAAAATGACCCTGGAAGGTATGTGAACATACATTTCCCAGCAAAATTAGGTAGCGCCCTTTCGGCTCTAGCTCGTAGGAATTCTCGTTTGCTGATATAATCAGTCAGTCCAAAAAGTGCACGTTTAATCCTCAAATAAATAAAATAAACTCTATGATTTACGCTAAAACCGAGTAGGAGTGATTATGTCACCTCCGTACTGTTGACAATCACACATTTATTCTGGTTGATAGCTTGACAACAAGTGTTGTTGCATGAGTCGCGAGATGGGCTACCATTGGGGCCCCAAAGGAGGGTTCAACCCACTGGGTCAATTTACCTGCCTTCAAAATCTGAACCTCGGGGTCGGGATATTTTTTAAATTTTAGCACAGATTCTTACTGCTCATTTGGGTTATAAGCTTAGGTACTAATTACACTAATGGTTTTAGATATTATTAAGGTTATATTTAGAGGAAGTGTATCTACATTTGTGTGGAGGGAGAGTTGAAAACTATTTAGGGAAAACCACCCTCTATATACCCGACCGAGATTCAAACCTCGATCTCCATCACGGGCAGTCTAGTCTACTGAGGGAATAGCGCATTAGACCACGCGTCCATCGAAGCGGGTCGGGGAATTCTTGTCAGAATTTCCTATTTTCAACTGTTAGTTTTAATGCCAGGATCGTAGATCCTAATTAATGGTACAACACAATCGCACAAACTTTCTTATATTGTGTATCATAGTTTCGAAGAAAATTTTCAAAATTAGTTTTCATTAAACTACTCTTGAGTAAGATTTACTCATAAAAACAAACACCATCTTATTAACCACAATAAACACTCCTTATATATATAATTTGCAAAAATAAGATTTTTAAACTACTTCAAAATTATTTGTAACGTGTAAAAATAATATATTTATTTTTAATTATCATGAAAAACTACTTCCAAATACCCATTTTGAAATCAATCTTAAATGCCATTTTCAAACAATTTCAATTTTTTTAAAATAATTTGTCGTGAGTAAACTACCCTTAAATTAATTTATTTTACAAAAATAAAGGTACCTTACTAATGATCATCTAAAATAGTCTGTCAAACAAATTTACAGGTTATACATTTTTAACCAAATATTTAAAGCCATTTTCAAAAATTACTCTAAAGTAAACTACCATTTAACAAATTTTCACCAAAAAACCAAGTATACAGTATTATTTAGATGTTAACCGCTCGCTAGATATCAATTTTAAACAAAACCGTTAGAGCCAATTTCGAAAAATTTGGAACCCTAATTTTTGCTGTTTAGAGACGGCCAAAGCCCGAAATTGAATAAAAATTTGGGCTTTGATCATTTTAAAACTTACAATCCTAGGACTGAGCAAAAACATCCGTCCATTGGCCATTTTCGGACTTTTCGTCCAACACATACACCAATTTTCTTACAAATGGATATAGATGACAGCTAGAAAAAAACAAACTAGCTTTACTTTACGTCCAAGTCATCAAATCTGCGGATGTTACTTTTGATATACAGGATGGGACACAAAGAATTAGACGATCTATGTTGTGGATGGACAACGTGATGAGGTTTGCCTGACGTCCGGTGGAGCTCAACTGAGTGATATTATCTTCAAAAAATGAAAAAAGTGTATTATGAAGTTTGATTTTATTTGGTAAGTGAATATTTACTTTTCAATTAAAGTGTTAGTTTTCAAGTTACTAATCGTCTAATTGCTTCAGCCCCACTCTGTATATTATCAATAGCTATTAAATAGCACACAATATAATAAAATGTTTTAAATATTGACGTAAAAAATATGTTTGTAAGTTCTAAAATGTGCTCCAGATGTTCATTATAGAAAAATCAAGGTGTGGACGTATGTATGTGTCCAATGATGAGTGTTTTTACACAATCATAATAGCGACAATGGTTTCACTGAAGTAGCCTTACAAACATGAAACACAAGAAGTCCACTAACGAGAGAAACAAACATGCATGATTCCTTGAAATGGTGTGAAGTTACTCGCGTTAACGTAATTTAATATATTACAGTGGGTTATGAAAAATTACCCTGACTCCAAGAAAAGAGGAGAGTTAAGCATAAATAAAATTTCTCGGGAAACTACGTACTAAACAAAGTAACACGTGACTTGAATTTTAAATAAGAATTTATCAACCCATTCTTAAAAGAGAAAGTTCAAATGGTCAACAAATTGGGTGAAAATAAAGCTGCTGAAACCACACAGACCACAAGAATGCAAAAGTAACGTTTTATAGTTCGAGGTGGGATGAAATGGGAAGAGAGTCAAGATAAGCATTTTCGATGTTTTTATAGATATATGTTTTTTGAAAAAACAAATAAAATATTGTTTCATTTTAATTTGATACACATAGCAATCTCAACTTTTCTTGAATATTTGTCATTTTATGCTAAACCTTTTTTTATTTAAGTAGTTCTGGTAAAATTTTGCAATGCCCATGACAAATATATATATATATTAATTTGATAAACATAACAATATATATATATTAATTTGATAAACATAGCAATCTCAACTTTTCTTGAATATTTGTCATTTTATGCTAAACCTTTTTTATTTAAGTAGTTCTGGTAAAATTTTGCAATGCCCATGACAAATATATATAAAAATATATATATATAATATATATATATTAGCACCGCATCTTACTTACTATCTATTTGGGTTATACGCCTATGTATTAAATTACATTAATGGTTTTAGGGATTAAGAAGGTTATATTTAGAGGAAGTGTACCCGCATTTAAGTGGAGGAAGAGTGGAAAGCCATTTTAGAAAAACCACCCTCAATAAACCCGACCTAAATTCGAACCTCGATCTGCGCAACATCGGCAGTCTAGTCTACTGCGAAAGTGACGCCTTAGACCATGCTGCCATCAAAGTGGGTACGACAAATATTCAAGAACTGTTGACAATATTATGTGTAGGATTTTTTTATCACCGAGTCTTACTACCTAATTAGGTTGTACGCATATATTCTGATTATGTTAATGTGTTACGGATGAGGAAAGTTGAATTTAGAGAATTTATACCCACATGTGCTTGGAGGGAAAGTGGAAAACTATTTAGGGAAAACCATCCTCCGTACCTTTACCGGGATTCGAAATCCAATCTCCCTGTCATCGGCAGTCTAGTCTTGATAGAGTGATGCCTTAGACCATGCAGCCACCGAAGAAGGTGTATAGGAAATTCAACTAAATGTATATAATCTGTGATATAGCGGTCAGCGTTCTTGGCTACAGATCCAGAATTCCCGGGTTCGATCCCAGTTGTGAAGCTGTGTGTCTGGCACGGGATAATCTCAGTTTCGTGAGGACAAATGAGGAGCTGGTTGAATGAAATAAGTAGCGGCTCCGGGTTAGAAAACTGAGATTAGTGGCTGGATGGTTGTTTGTGCTGACTACACGACACCCTCTATCCGCAGCAGTTGGAATTATCTTCTACAACAAAGGGCGGCCGCTCGGTCGGTATGGCTCGATTGTGGGCTGACGCCATGGTGTATCTAATAGGGCAATATTTTATTTATATCGACTAAAAAGGTTTAATTCTGTAAAAACCACAAAAATACTGGTTTGAACTCGTGCTCCTCTCCATCTTCCATAAAAATAATTTTCAATATTTTACAGCTTCTATTTTTTTTTAAATTTAAACTACAAATAAAACTTACAATTTACGTGATTTAACCAAAGTACAGTAAAAATAAATAAAGTATGACAATATTTGATGGTTAATTTTTCCTACACCCGGCCCGCATCACACCTTTAAGTTATTTTCCTGCCCCCCGCCTCCCCCCCATGGGACCACCCAAAAGTTTCGGGTGCCTGTGGAAATGAAACATTGAGGTCCTACTTTTCGCAAAATGTTTACCTCAATTTCAGTAATTTATTTATTTTTATTGACAGAATATTTCAACTGTCGGAAAAAAATAATATTCCTTCAATTATCCAGCTACATTATTTTGATCTATACAATTTTAATTGCACATTTAAATTAGCTTAGTTTGCAAAATCAGTAAATGAACATATGAAGGACACGGGGTAAAAAGGGGGCAGCACAATTCTAAATTAAATTGAGATAATGCTGTCATCTGTTAGACTATCATGATACCTTTATAATGTACTTTAGATTATGGTTAAAAGATGTCTTTGTCAAATTTAAATTGAATTAAAAAAAATATTTGCTGGGCTTCTTATGGGTTTTGAGATTTAAAGTAGGTCTAATTGTCCTAGAAAATAAGTGTAATGTGACTTTCTACCCTTTATCTCCTAAACCCTCCAAGTTATATTGGGGCACACTTACACCCTCAAAGTGGAGGTCCGGGGCAAAATTCACCATGTTTGTCCTAGGCTCTCTGTGGAATGGGACATAAAAAAAATCCCAAGGTGAAACTGTTTCCAAAAGTGTCTTGACTTGTAACAATCACAATAATTATAGGGGCGCTTCGGGCACTGGACAGGCTGTCTTGATCAATTTGAGCTTTTACTGGCCAGAAAGTAAATTCAAATTTTCCCCGGATCAATATTTCGCGATTTGGGCTAGATCAGCTGGCCAAAATGTGATGATTCTAGCCAGTTCGTGAAGTAGTCGGTCTTGGGCCTTGGCCATAACAAAATAATACACACTATTCATCACCGGTGAAAGCGTGGTCTTACTCGCTAATCTCGCAGTAGACTAGACCAGCGGTTCCCAAACTGTGGTACGCGTACCAGTAGTACGTATAGTTATTCCCGGTGGTACGCCGTGAGAAGCCAAACAAAACTAGCAAATTAGAGTCATAAATATATAGGACCTCATCAAATCTTATAAATATATTCGGGCCAAGTCTTGCCAAAAATAGAACAGAGTTAATCAGTGATTGGAGGGTGGCAACATTGATTCAATCTCAGACAGCCGATGCAGCCGTGAAATCTGTGTTATAATATCGCTGGGCACCATTAAAAATGTGACTAAATAGTAAATATTCAGCAGCATGGTGGTACTCCCAATTACGGGAATTGTTGGGATGGTACGTCATTAAAAAAGTTTGGGAATCGCTGGACTAATCACTAGACTGCCATTGATAGGGAGATCGAGATTCGAAGCTCGGCTGGGTCTACAGAGTTTTTCAAACTTGTTTTCCATTCTACCTCCACGCAAATGCGGGTACACTTCCCAAAAATATAACAAACCTATTTCCTAAAACCATTAGCGTAATTAGTACATAAGCGTATAACCCGAACGAAAAGTAAGACGCGGTGCTGAGACAAACAATCGCATACAAAGACTTTTCCCTTGAAATCCCAAAGATCTAATTTGCTCCCGGTCCCACACGAGAGAGTCCCGCGATCCCGTCGTAGCGACCGACGCGCGCGGTGCTGTATGGGAAGGTTGTGTGGAATGCTGCTGGTATGTTCTGTGGGGGTCCCTCCTCTGATTGATTTGTTAACGGGCGACCGCCCATGAAGCTGCCGGCCTTGAGGTCTGAGGAGCGGGCCACCCCGAACAAAACACGCCCACCGGATTGTCGTCGAGTCTTTACATACATAGAAAGATGCTCTCCTTTTTATAGGGCCTATACCGCCTACTTATACATCATATGTCATTTATATAAACACGCCGGGGAGCAATGATTTATAATCGCGTGCAAACATAACCTCGAACTCATATTTAACAATTTAAGAACAAATATATTTATTAGGGTTGTACCTTTTATTTTTAGCACCGCGTATTACTACCCGTTTGGGTTATACGTTTATGTACTAACTACGATAACGGGTTAGGGATAAGTAATATTGAATTTAAAGGAAGTGTACCCGCATTTGCGTGGAGGGAGAGTCGAAAACCATTTGGGAAAACTCACTCTCAGTACACCCGACAGAGATTTGAACCTAGATCTCCCCATCATCGGCAGTCTAGTCTACTGAAAGAGTAGCGCCTTAGACCATGCGGCCACCGAAGTGGGTGTGTGTGATTTTAAAACGCTAATGTAAAATACTCTAAAAGTCATTTTCATGGGAAAATGAGATCCGCCATTTTATTTGTAATGTTTGACACTGCCTAGATAAGAGTTTTATTCAAAATTGATTATACAGATTTTGAGCAAATCGATTTTTTCTCTTTTCTTTCTCAAATAAACTACCCTTAATTTTAGGGTTAGATAGATAATCAAAAGAAAAAACCTCTTGGGAAACTTATTAATACCTTGGATACTAAGTTTTAGCCCGATCGGTAAAGTGGTTTCGACTCTAGTCTCAGTGACAGACAGCATTGCAAAAATATATATATAATTTTTTCCGTTTCAAAATGTCATTAAACGTAAACATCCAACGAAAAATATTTGATTTACATTTTTTTGACGATCACAATGAACTTTTCTCTCCGCGGTGTTACGGGAAATTTAAAATAAAAAAGTACTTCGATACCATTTCTGGTTTGATCAAAGTCTTGTGCCTGCTATCCCTGTTAATCGGCCGTGAGATGAGGTCTTAACCGTTTCCAAACGATGTTGGTTATATTCACCCCATGTGTGGCCCCTGTTGAGTATAAAGTATTTGTTACTTCATTGCGCTCGACAAAAGAGAAGCCCATATCGTCTGTCACCAGATACGTCACGGGCATTCACGTCACACTAGTTCTCACACCGATTCATTTACACCTCCCCTTCTTTAAACAACAGCTCTTTGTTTTAGTCTCATATAACAGTAACAACCGCTTCGTTGGCCGCGTGGTCTAACGCGCTAATCTCGCGGTAGACTAGATTGTCGATGACGAGGAGGTTGAGATTCGAATCTCGCTCGGATAATCTAAGGTTTTTTCCTAAAATGGTTTTTGAATTCTCCCTCAATGCAAATGCGGCAAAACTTCCTACAAATATAACCTTCTTCATCCCTAAAAAAATTAGAGTAATTAGATAAACAAGCGTATACCTAGACAGGTAGTAAGAAGAGGTACTAATAAAAACACTGTACGATGGTGTTTTTTTTACCATGTAAGTCTCGCGTTAAAAAAAAGTTTTGGTAAGGAGAGATAAGGAATTAAAATAAACATTAAAAAATGAACATGAGGAAGCCGTTGCAAAAATAGCAGAAATTTTACCAGAGGCTAGTAAGGAATTGGGTTTAGAAGTGAACGTTTAAAAGACTTAAGTATGTGATCACAGAGAGACTACAAATTGGGGACGATAATTTAGAGATTCTGCGATGAAACGTGGTCTCTTACTTTACATTACGAAAACAAATTTAGGGTGTTCGAAAACAAAATGCTTAGGGACACATTTTGTCCAGTGAGGGATGAGGCTACTGGGGAGTGGAGTAGGTTACATAATGATGAGTTACATATCCTGTTCTCATCAGTAGACATTGTTAGCATAATCAATTCTCGTAGATTACGGTGGGCAGGACATGCAGCGCGAATGCAAAAAGACCACTGGGAAGAAATGGACGTAGATAAGAGAGTAATATTTTAATGGACCTCAAAGAGATACGGTGTAATGAGGTGGACTGGATAGCACCAGTTCAAATGTGTTCAGATGATTAGAATATCAGAGTTCAAATCCAGTACCAGGTGTACCGGGGGTGGGGTTTTTACTTAAATGATCTTCCCCTCTAATTCCACTCAAATTCGGGTACACTTTTTAGAAATTCAACCTTCCTTATTCCTAATACATTAGTGTAGTTATTATATTTGCATATAGCCCAAATGGGTAGTAAGACGTGGTACAAAAAAGTTATATGTATTATGTTTATAAATGCCAAACAAAAATCTAACATCATATTAAAATCTTAATTCCATATTATTCTACCCGGAGAGTTGTAATTTTACACTGTCTAGTATATTAGGAAATATAACTAGAAACTATTTAGCAGCAGTTTAACTTGATATAATCGAATTTCAGTTGAATAAATTAAGTGTTAATTAAATTACTTTAGATTTAAGTCATCCATACATGACCTTTTAAAAACATTTTGGTCTTTTAATCCTTGTACGTTACCATGTTTTTTTTAAGTTGAAATATTTATAAAAGTGATTGTCTCAATAGTTTATTTAAGAAGTTCTCTTGAATTTTTAAAAACTGTGCTTCTAATAATGATTTCACTTTTTTTTTTGTCAAGAAGAATCTATTTATTCATGGAATATTTTAAATTAAATATTTGAGGTACACTAGAGTCGCGATTATCCGGCCCAGTTCTCGGTGTTAACAGGTGCGTTTTAAAATAAACCGGTACATATCCACTATAAAACATTTAATGAATTTATAATTTAATCCATTTCACGCTCTATTTTGACTTGTTCTTGCTTTGTAGCCGGTGTTCCATTTCCAAAATTAATTATTGTATAATACAGATTTTTAAAAGTTTATTTAACGTTTAATTTTTACAGTCCTCCCGACCATTACTTTATTCCTATTTTATATCACAATCAAAAAATGGGAAAATTATAATATCTAAACAAAGTTAAATGTTCTGTGAAAATTTTTAAAAAAGTAGGCAAACCCATAATGAAAATTATTCACACCTGGATTCCGTATTATCCGAATTTCCCTTTATCTAGCCCGGAATGTCGCCACTTTATACCGGATAATCGCGTCTTTAGTGTATTAAAAAAAGCTAAGAAATGATCTTCCCTTAGTATAAAAATTTGTAAAAGGCTATAATAAAAAAGGGCACTTAAATAAAATCGAGACAAATGTTGCGGAATAATTAATAATCCTATTATTAGTAAATATTATTCCTTTACTTTTTCATTTATATTGCATTTTTGAATGTTTGTTAGTAATCCTATCGTGGACAGCTAATTTTTAGAAACAGAAGTGAATAAGTGGTCGTCTGAGATAAGTATGCTTATTGCTTTTTTAAAATTTTTTATTTGATTTTGATGAGAGATAAATGGAAAATATATATATAATGATACGGTTTATCTTCAAGAGCAAGTATATTTTCCATATCAGGATGATAAAACCATAGCAGTAAAATACATGTGGGAACCAGTAAATCATATGTGGGAGCCCCTTGTTCCTTCCCTTAGAGCTATCGTCCGGGATTCGAGCCACGAGCTTCTCGCCAGGTACAAAGGAAATGCCTTGGAACGATTCTTGGGAAGATATAACGGTCAATGTGCTATTTACGCAGTTATTAAAGACTACGTTTTATCCTAAAAGGTTAAACTTGCTGTAAAGTTAAAATTAAGGAAGGTACAACGAATCTATGAAGGGGAAGGGAGGATGGTGGAGCAGTGAGATCTTACCGGGGATGAAAATAGGAGTGTCAAGAGGGAGTCAGGGATGGCGGAGGGGGGTTATCTCGGGGGTGATTCGTCTCGGCCATAAAGCGAAGTGCAAACACATGCACAGCTCCCTCTTCTCCTCCCCCCCACCCCGCGCCTTCTTGCTCTAAGGGGATGAAGAGGGGGTGGGGGGAGGGGCTAAAAGAGGGCTTGGGATCCTCACTAAAACACACACAGGACAGGTAAGATTGGGCTACTTGCACCTGGGACACAAATACCTCAGATAACCCAACTGACTGCCCCCTCATCTATCAACATTTCACTAACATGATTAGTGGTAAGGCAGTTTTGCTCTGAAGTTGTTGATAATATGCAATAATAATAAAACTATTAATAAGAATAATTTTGATTGTGATTATACACCACGTCTTAACACCCGTCCGACCTATTCCCATATTTATAATGATAAAATAGAGATGAGAAAGGAAGAATTTAGGGAAAATGTACCCGAAATTGAGAAGATGAAGAGTGAGAAACAATCTAAGGAAAAAACCTCAACGTAGAAGGGCCAGATTCAAACCACGACCTCCCTGTCACCCTCATGTTGAACTAAATTATAATGACGCCTTAGTCTGTGAGCCCACCGGTGCAGCCTACTATTTCTCACACCAATGTTTTTTTTTTGCACCACGTTTTT
>CABFWO010000016.1:225995-284261 GCA_902155825.1 Timema genevievae
TTTTTTTTTTCCCCCACGTTTTTTTTTTTTTTTTGACATCACGGCTTACTACATGTTCGGGTTATACATTTATGGTTTTTAGGGATTAGAAAGATTATATTTATAGGAAGTGTACCCACATTTGCTTGGAGAGAGAGTGGGAAAACTTCCCTCAGTACACCCTACCGAGATTCGAGTCTCGGCCTCTTCGTCTTCAGGAGTCTAGTCTATTGCGAGAGTAGCGCGTCAGACAATGCAGCCACCGAAGCGAGTATGTTGTTGTTATTATTATTATTATTATTATTATTATTATTATTATTATTAGCACCGCGTCTTACTACCCGTTCGGATTATACGCACTTACGCATAATGTGTAATGGTAGGGTGATTATGGGATGAAATGGAAGACCTACAGTTTAACGTGGAATCCGAACCACGGTAGAGACCTGGCATTCCTCACATTCACAAATCGTGATTAATACACATCTTATCAGAGGTGAAAGAAGGGTTTGGCAATCAGATAAATTTGTGCTGGTACCGAGGATTGAACCCCGGACCCTCAGCACAGAAGTATGACACCTTACCCCTAGACCACCAGGTCACCGTGAAGCGGGTGTGAATGGTGTTAAATGGTGGTACGCACACGATGAAAGTTGATCGCAACTCAACCAAAAAGTTGGACTTAGCTCCAACTTGTATCCAGTCACAGTCTCGTGACAACTATCGGTTCACTCTTCAAATGTGAACAGGAGTGTATCGTAGCGCGCACACCGCTGACTAAATAGTTGAACGGTTTCCCACTGTACTCACGCTTTCTCGTTCCAGGTTTGACCTTTAACCCTTTGCACAATATGATTTTAGTACAAACTAACTCAAATTAAAGGTCAATACAGTCAAAATTTGGCGAAGATTTGAAAGAAGAAATGTAGCTACTGGTGAACATGACTGTTGGGAAGAACCCAGTATTTCAGACTTCTTCGCTTTTTACTAAAGCTAACTAGTGAGGTGCTTAGGAAGATATTTGATCCAAAAAAGGATGACAATAATGATGAGTGAAGGAGGTTACATAATGATGAATTGCATACTTTGTATTCATAATAAGACATTGCTAGAATAATCAAGTCTCGTAGATTACGGTGGGCAGGACATGCAGCGAGAATGGGAGTATCTATAGTAATTGTTTTTATGGTATTGAATGGCAAACCCAATGGGAAGAGACAATTTGGTGAGACCTAGACGTAGATGGGAGGATACCATTAGAATGGATCTGAAAGGGATAGGGTGTGATGAGGTGGACTGGATAGAACTAGCTCCTGATAAGGTTAGGGTGCGGGACCAACGGCTTTACTGCCCCTCCGAAGGAAGTTGTGGTACGAATTTCTATCGCTCAGTAAAAATCCGGCAACCCTGGCTGGGTTTGAACCCACAAACATCGGTTCAAAATGAGATTTTGTTCGTGAAAGTCATAAAAAAAAGGCATGAAACTAGCTTTCAGGTCGTGAATTTTTGTGAGCTAAGTGAAGTTAAAAGTAGCCTTTATTTAATACTTTTCTTAAAATTGGCTTGAATTTAAAACGACTCCCCAGTGATAACATAGTTAAGAAATGAGAAAATCTTAGAGATCATAATTTATTAAATTTTGGATGAAAATCTCAGTCTGAAGGGATAGTTGATAACTTTTATTTATTTTAGAAAGATTTATGGGTGGCTGATGGGATCTTAGAAACCCCCTTCCACCAGGAATATTTGTGTATAATTCATTAGAAAGTGTATGACACCCTAGCTCAGTCGTTAGCCTGTCTGCCTACTGAGCTAAGGGTCCCGGGTTCAATTCCTGGCATGGCTGAAAATTTTATCAATGGTTAAATGTGGGTTTACCCATTCACAGTGATGGATTAACGCATGGGGGCTGGATGTTGTGCCTGTCCTAGTCTTAAGTTTGATTTAAAGGCGTATGAAGTAACGACAGGCCTAGCAAGCTGGTAGTGGAAATTATATGGCTTATATAAAAAAAAACCCTGACCAAAACCACAGGCTGGAAACAGTAATGGATGTAAAATAATGTTTATTAAAAAATCATGAAATATGGCTTACATAATTCGGCGAACACCTTGAATTCTTAAATTCTATTGTATATAGCCTATTTAATTATAATATAAAAGAATGAAATCTGTTTGGCGACTAATTGCATACAATGACGCAGGACTTGCACTATTTTTCTTCCGGAGTGCCCTGCTAACTTATAAATAAAACCATTGATAGGCAGGTAGTAACTTCCATTCATAAAGCACTCCCCAGGTATAGCTAACAGCCACTTTTGCCGCCACTGACCAACAAAAGAGGCGACTGTTTTTCAAAGTTATTCCTTTAAAAAAAAAAAGAAAAAAGGAGTCCAAGAAAGGAGCTCATAAAATATACAGGTGAGGTTTATGTCGACGCTTGTAAAGCAGTCAATTGGTGACGAGGTATTTCCTGGATTTTTTTTTAACCCCTCCAGGCTGTTTACAAATGGGGATAAATGTTTGCACAAGAAGGAAATGTGTTGGTATCTCCCCCTCCCAACCACCTTTTTGGTCTTCATAAAGCCCTTGGTGAAGCTCGAGTTAATAGTTTGCTAGTTAGGTACTCTAGCTATTGTGCCTAAAGATGAATGGGAAGGGATGTTTACTTAGGGTACTTCTTTCCTGACCGCCTTCTGGAACTTGCCTATAAAACAGTCAACAAGTGAAGGATATAAGCTCTTTGGCACTGGTTTATAAATACTCTCGNGTGGGATGGTGGGTGGGAGGGTGAAAGGCATAGCGTGGCTTCACAACCGACCAAAGTATCCTTCCGCGCCAAAAAGAACAGATGGATCACGGAAAACGTAGATGGCGCTAGCTACCGAACAGGTCTTGCGGCAAATAATTACGTTTGGATATATCAGTTTTCTCGAGAACGAGTGAAATTTTTGTGTTAATATTATCAACATCCCTTCTAAAATAATGTATCGATGTTTATTAATTGTTACTTTTCTTATTTTTTGTTATGAATTCAGCAGTTTTCTATTAAAAAATGTCAATTTTATCGATATTTGAGCACCGTTAAAATTATAGAAGAGATGTTTATAGAAAAATTATAACTTAATCAACATGCTTCTATTTTTGAACAAACCGTTTCCGAAAAGAAAATTGCAAAACCATAAAAACTCTTGAAGATAGCCGTTTATGCCTATGGCTCTGCATTTCCACACCAAATGAAAAGGGCCAACTGCCTTAAAGACTTTGATTTGTTGAATATAATGTTACATCCAATTTGAGAAACTGCCCATTTCATGAAATAGGCAAATTTCTGTCCATTATGTTAGTTACTGACCTTTTCTCTTTGCCATTCCATGAACTGGGTAAAAATTACATGAACTCTTGCCCATTCCATGAACTGTTAAGTTACTGTCTACCTACTAAAAACTTAGCTGAAACTCGTTTTCAGATATTATATGTTAAATAATTATAAACTAACAAAATCTAACTAAAACTAACCTTTCATTTTAAAACGATTAAAATGTTTGGACCAAATCTGTTTCTCGTTTGTTCATTTCATGGACCGAGCAAAAAACTAGTCCACTACATGAACTGGGCAGCACAATTATTGCTCTTTTATTACCAATTACGCTAGTAGTTTTAGTGATAAGGAAGGTTATATTTAGAGGAAGTGTACCCGCGTTTGCATGAAGGGAGAGTGGAAAACCATTTTTAAAAAAAGCACCCTCAGTACACCCGAGCGAGATTCAAACCTCAATCTCTCCGTCATCGGTAGTCTAGTATACTGCGGGAGTAGCGCGTTAGATTACGCGAAAACCGAAGCGGGTGGTAGCAAACATTATGTTGGCACGTAATTATTGATGTAGTAACCCTGACGTTGGCGTTTTGGATTACGTCTGATTTGTACACTTTTGTAAGACAAAATATTCCAAGCTATATTATATATTATATTTATAGCTATTACTCCCGATTACAATGAAACTCATAATCAACCTAATTGCATTGAATTAAACTACATAGCTATTATTTATTTTTAAATTCCTCGTACTCCACGTCTTACTACCCGTCCAGGCTGTTAGAATATTTACAAAAATGGGGTAGGGAAAAGGAAAGTATAATATCGATGAAATTGTATTTGCATCTAAGGAGATCAAGATAGAGTTTTATCAAAAATTATCTCTGTTACACCCGGAAGCGATTCTAACCCTTTTTAACAATCAAGGCCATATTAGATTGACAACTGCTTAATCAGCATTAGCATGGAGATAGGATATGGAGAAACACATGTATAAAACAACCGCCATGACATCTCGGGCCAGGATTGTATGAACACAAAACCTACCTATACCCAAACCCATCACGACACACTCGATCTTAACGCCAGGAATATTTAATACCTGAGCTTAGGACTAACATAAACACAAATAGACCCACATTATTTTAGTTCCCTGCACCCGTTATCGAACCAATGTTCTCAATATTTCAAACTGACCTTTCCAACATTCGACCGAAGGGCTGCCTGTTAGAATTAAGGTGGAGATGCAGGGAATGAGAGAAAAAGTAATTTTTTTTTTGCAGTTTTTATAGCAAAACTCTTTTTTGACCAAAATAAATCAAATATCGATTCTATACAAACATAATAATTTAATGTTCTTCACATGGTAATATCAACAGTTGTTGAATATATGGCATAAGTATGGAAGCTTTAGATGATAAACTTTTTAAATGAAGAGAAAAAGTTTTCATTAAATTCCAGAACAATCCTCGACATATATTCAACAACTGTTGATATCACCATGTGAAGAAAATTAAATTATGTTTCTATTGGATTAATATTTTATTTATTTTGGCAAAAATAAAGTTTTGATACTAAAACTGCAAGAATACTCCTCTTAGCTCGCTTTACTTACACCCCCACCTTGAAATACCTACAACTGCTGAAAGTGCAGATATTCTCACCAGTTCAGATCCCGCCTAGAGAAGAACTCAAGTGCGTTTGCAGGGTAAACAAATATAGTTCATTGTCCCCCAATGATCAGAAGAGGTCCAAGAAGCTAAAGGAACCAGGTGTATGCGTGTTAACATCAAGATAAACCGAAACGAAACGCGTGAGAGCGATCCCATGCAACAGGTGTTGGTTGTGAGTCTGTGGTCCAGTGCAGATCTCATCTCTGTAAGACAAACAAGAGAGGAGAATTGGGGGAGGGGGGAGAGGTGCGGGGGTCAGGTACCGTGGCCACCTGGGACCAGGAATGCAACAAGAACAAGAGTGGAGAGAAAAAACAACAGAAGAGAAGGAACCACTAGAGGACTAATGAGGGGAGAGTGAAGATGGGTCCCCTGACTAGTCCATTCTTCCTCTGCAGCATCACGCCGCTGCAACATTCTCTAAACTCCTGACGTACAAAACTTGAATACGAGGATTAAAACAACAGCAGAGAAGGAATCATTGGAGAGTCTAATGAGAGGAGAATAGATGATGGTCCATTCTTCCTCTGCAGCATCACACCGCTGCAACATTCCCTAAACTCCTGACGTACAAAACTTGAATACGAGGATTAAAACAACAGCAGAGAAGGAATCATTGGAGAGTCTAATGAGAGGAGACTGATGATGGTCCATTCTTCCTCTGCAGCATCACACTGCTTCAACATTCTCTAAACTCCTGACGTACAAAACTTGAATAGGAGAATCGAAACAACATCAGAGAAGGGATCATTGGAGAGACTAATGAGAATAAAGTGCAAATTATGGCTCATTCTTCTTCTGCAGAAGTCCAACACTCTAAAAACTGCTTCGGTGGTCGAATGGTCTAAGAAGGCGTCACTCTGGCAATAAAGTGGCTACCGATAGTGGGTTGATCGGCTTTCGAATCTCGGTTGAGTGTACCGAGGGTGATTTTTCTTAAATTGTCTTCCCTTATCTCTCCAAACAAATGCGTGTATGTTGCCTCTAAATTCAAGCTTACTAGTACCTACCACATTGGCGTCTTTCCATATACGTCCAACCACAACAAGTAGTGAAACGCGGTGACCAAAAATAAACTTTCTAAACTCCTGATGTACAAACTTGAGGGTGGAATGAAACAAATCTGAGTTAACGATCATATTTAATTTATTTCGGGCTCTTGGGTCAGCAAAGTAATTTTACTAAAGTGTATACCAAAGGTTAAAAGATTTTAGTTTATAAAAAATCTATTATAGGCCTAATATGCCTCTACACTATTAGGATATATTATTAAAGCTTGAAACAGGCCTGGTCATTATTATATATCCACTTTATTAAGGTAAATACATACTTGTAAAGTTTGATTTACACGGTTTACAAAAATAGCGGAATCCGATTTTAGTGGCGAAGCAATTCACACGCTATCAGATATGTAAGTAGGCCCATGATGCTTTGCAACACAGAGCAGAAACATCTGTTCATTTTCTAATGGATCTACACCTATTTAAGATTAATGTAATGATACATATTTTTCTGCTATTGTGTCGTGTCGTGAAACAAATTACCACACACGCTCTCCATTTAAGGAGAGTGGCCCTTTTAATTTGGCGCAGAAATGCAGAGCCATGGGAACAGACTGCTATCTTCAAGACTTTTTATTGTTTTGCAATTTTATTTTCGGTAACGGTTTGTTCAAGAATAGAAGCATGTTGATTAAGTTATACTTTTTATATACACACCTCCTCTATAATTTTAACAGTGATCAAATATAAATAATTTTGACATTTTTCAATAGAAAACTGCCAGCTGCATAACAAAAAATAAGAAAATGAAACACCTAATAAATATTGATACATTATCTTAAAAGAGGTGTTGAAAATATTACTATAAAAATTTCACTCGTTCTCAAGAAAACTGGTATTTCCAAACGTATGATCTTTCCGCAAGACCTATCCGGTAGCTAGCGACATATACGTTTTTTCACCCTCCCATCCACCATCCCACAAAATAGGTTTTAGACTTGCACTCGAAGGGGCCAAGGGCCTTAACGAATTATTTCAAGTCTCATCACAAGAAGTCAATAACAGCAAACGCGGCTGCATGCCTTGTGCTTGCATAGTGATGACGATAAGAAATGTTATTGGCTCTCTCAAGCAGATTTTATGGAGCAGCGCGGACAAAGTTAAGATTGTTTCTACTAGTGCAGAAAGACAGATGTGGATCGCGCTTATTTCTTGCAATTGGTTTAGAACTCGTAAAATGACCATATTTCGGCTATGCTCTTGTTTTTCGTTGAACGTGTAAACCCACAGTAACAGTCATGATATAATAGATGATAAGCCAGTATTTTTGCAGTTTTTTTTAGCAACACTTTTTTTGGTCAAAATAAATAATATATTGCTTCAGTAGAAACATAGAATTTAATTTTCTTCGCATGGTGCTAACCAGGGCCCGGATTTTGATGACTTTGAAAATTGTTGAGGAAAAATCCACCATCAGCACATCTGGCAGGGATTCAAACCTTGACCTCCTCATAACTAAAAAACAAGACTAGATAACCTTGGCCTTTAGTCCGCGCGACCACCTGTGCGAGTTCGTGTTTAGTTAAAATAACTGTTGGCTTTGCGTAGCGTCATTTTACTTGAAAAATGTCACAACAATTTGTTAAGGACGTGTAATTTAAGACAAACGCCGTACCAGTGGAATATATTTTTAAGCCGTTGGAACAAAAACGCGCTCGATGACAGCTATTAGGGAGATTTGGGTTAGAATTTCACCCGGATGTTGTGAAAGTAGTTTGCCACAGGTTGTATTATTTTACAAAGATTCTCGCATCCACTCTTCATATAATTGTAGATGCATATTCTCTGATCTAACCTTCTTATTCTTACATTTTAAATTAAGTCTATACTAACCTTTGCGTTGAAAGTTATACTGACAAAAACCTTTGTGAAAAATATTCTAGATTGGAGTCCAAAAACAAATCTTTGAAAAACAATCGCGTTCACAAAATATTCTTAAAAACAAACTACAATAGAACCAAATTAATTAGAAATCAGGTAATTTTGAATCTAAGATGGTTGTAACATTGTGAACGTATTTTATATAGCCTACCTATCGTGAAAAGGTATTCGGAATGTTTGTGATTTAAAGTCCTTGAAGCGTATAAAATATGTTTACCTTCATGAGTGATATCCATCTTGAATTCATTCCCATAAATCCTTTACCGAAAAAGTTCCTTATTTTATAAACCTATTTCGAAACTAGAACTAGAAGATATATTTATGATAATGAGCGTGTTCCTGAATTTATTTGAAACCTATTATCAGAAAATGTGACAAAGATAACAGAAGGCCATCTTGTAGTTATTTCAACATGCCTCTGTATATAAGTCTAATTTTCATAGAGATGACCTTAGCTTACAGCTTGAAAAGTTAATAAGTAATAACTTTACTTTCATGTATTTATACATAAAGTCATGTGATCTGCAGGTGTCACTTTGGATAGCTATTATCAATACCTATTAATTAACACCAATAATGTAGTAACATTTGATCAATTTTGACCACACACATATATATATATATATATTTATTTATAGACGATCCTTTCCACCACAATCAAGTAGCTATATTTGTTCCAATTCCTCCAAAAATACACACGTGACGATTTTGTGAAGAGCCATTCTCCCGGACAACGGAAAATGGAGTTCATGTTGGAGTTCATGTTGGAGTTATCTTCTGTATATGTCTCTAGCAACAGCTAGGTTAGCTAAAATTCAGACAGTGACTGTACATTGGATAATTATGGAGCTGTCTAAGACCACGTGTCACTGAGATATGAGGGTCATAATGAGGTATCTCAACATCTCTAGGTGTGCTACAGTTTGTCTGGGACTGTACATTGGATGATTCTAGATATGTCTAAGACCACGTGTCACTGAGATATTAGGGTCATAATGAGGTATCTCTACATCTCTAGGTGTGCTACAGTTTGTCTGGGACTGTACATTGGATGATTTTAGAGATGTGTAAGCCCACGTGTCACTGAGATATGAGGGTCATATTAAGGTATCTCAACATCTCTGCTATAATTATGTCTGGGACTGTACACGCGAGGATGCTGGAGATGCGTCAGACCGCGTGTCGCCGATAAGTGGCGGCCATCTTGCAATCATCTCTACATGCTTATAGCAGATAGTTTTTTATTTATTTTTTATTCTAACAAACCTGTCTCCTCTTCAGCGAGAGCAGATGGTTACCTACACCGTACCGGTCTTCTAAATGTCACCCAGTTCACAAGACACGCATAAACACTTCACGTAAGTATGTTCCCGAGTGGAGGCCCAACCAGCAAGTGGGGTGGGCACCTACACGTCTTCTATAGGAGAACTAAGGTTCAATCACCTCTAGGTGCAGTCGGGTATGCTCTAAAAGATTGCAGTTATTAGTACCCTAGGGGAATGTTGGTAGGAATATTTTCTTTGTTAAAATATTTTGAAAAGATACGTTCTTGTTTCAATCAGCTTGCTTAAATGGCTCAAATTCGCTTCGGTGGCCGCATGGTCTAACATGCTACTTTCATATTAGATTAGACTGCCGAAGACGGGAAGATCGGGGTTCAATCTCAGTCAGGTGCACTGAGGGTAGTATTTCCTAAATGGTTTTCCACTCTAACTCAACGCAAATGTGGGTGCACTTCCTCTAAATATAGCCTTACTGATCCCTAACACATTATTATAAATAGTACATATGCGTTTAACCCGAACAGGTAGTAAGACGCGGTGCTAAAAAAAAGCTTGGAGAGAGTGTGGGAAAACCCCAATGAAACACCTTTGTAAAAATCATTCACAGTGCGACCGAATGGGATTTGTTCTGAAATTTAATGACATCTTTTCTCTTCATTTAAAAAGTTTGTTAGATAATGCCACTGAAACTTTTGACAGATATTAGATGAATTTTGAGGTCCCCATGTAAAGAAAATTAAACTCTATGTTTGTACTGGAGCAATATTTGATCTATTTGCTACGAAAAAATGTTTTGCCATAAAAACTACAAAAAACTCTGGCCTTTTCTCGCGTCCCCTTCAACCCCACATTCAAAACCAAGTTAAATTAGTATACAATGTTAATTTGAACTAGATAACTTATTTAACCTAAACACGTAATCTCGAAACTAGAAATTACTTGGTGGTTTACATGTCAAGTCCTTACTTGAGTTATAAAAATAATAATCGTATAATGAACATTTTACGATAAGACCAATCCATAACACATAAAATGAGAGCAAAGAAGAAAGCCAAATAGTAGACTGAAAAAGAGGTAGAAAGAAAGAGTTAATGTGCCCTTAGCTAAGTTGCTTGAAGAACTAAATGGAAGGGAAAGCAAAGTAAAAAAAAAAAAGGTCAAGAAGGAAAAAGAAGGGATATTAAAAAAAAATAGTGAAAATACAAGCGACACGTTAAAAACAAAATATGTTGTGGGACGTGATTAGAAGATGTTATTAGTGGTTCCTGTAAAGTGGGGTGCAAGGCTATGTCGACTTGTAGTACAGTCAATGATAAGAGTTTGTGCAGTTTTAAATATTAACTAGCCAATGTCTCCATTAACGCAATTT
Source organism: Timema genevievae (assembly GCA_902155825.1). Taxonomy (NCBI): domain Eukaryota; kingdom Metazoa; phylum Arthropoda; class Insecta; order Phasmatodea; family Timematidae; genus Timema; species Timema genevievae. Next base: position 236,557 of record CABFWO010000016.1, read on the forward strand.
AATTACTTTTTTTTAACCACATCATAGTACCTGTTCGAGATAAACGTTTATGTACTAAGCATGCCAATGTGTTGGGAGTAAAGACGGTCCAATTAAGAGGAAGCCTACATGAATTTGCCTGGAGGGAGAGTGGGAAAACTATTTAGAAGAAATCACCCTCAATACACCCGACTGGGATTTGAACTCCAATCTCCCTGCCGTCGGTAATCCAGTCTATTGCTCGATCAACGCCTTAGACGTGAGTTAATTAATTTGGTTTACTGACGTCTTGAATCCTTGTGAGGAAGAATATTAATTAAATGCACAAGCATTAAAAAGCCACTGTGTATCCTGCCCGGAATCGAGCCTTGGCTTCCAAGGCCAGAGATAAGTAAGTTGGCGGTGAGCTACAGTCCAATGTTCAAAGGAAGGTTAGTTTAGAAAATACAAACAAATTTTATTGCGTTCAACAGTAATCATATTTTAATACTGTATATTTTTTAGTAATACTGCCATAGTTTCCGTTTAAAAATCAACGGCTTTATTTATGGTTGTGTAATGTATCCAAATGACATTTGTTGGACAATGATTGCGAATGGGAATCATCTTTAGTGACCCTCAAAATCTGAGAGGTGCATTTAAATCAAAGACTCTATAGTAGATCAAATATTTACTCACATGAAAGTGTGAAAACTTTTCTTCAATTGTAAGATTTCATTATAAACAACTTTTTGTGTGTGTATATTTTTGTTTTTTGGGGTCCCTATGTGAATTTTCGGTCACCAAGTATCCCTGCACTCTTTTTGGTTTGGGGCTACCTGCCTGCAAAATGTCAGCTCCCTAAGTCTATTGGGCTTCGAGTGTATTTCGACTTAGTTTTTCTGGACACCCCTCCAGTTTGGGGGTCCCCATGTGAATTTTTGGTCACCAAGTATCCCTGCACTCTTTTTTTGTTTGGGGCTAATAGCCTGAAAATTTTTAGCTTCCTAGGTCTTTTGGGCTTCGAGATTTTTACGACTTTGATTTTCTGGAAACCACCCCCAGGTTTGAGGACCTCCAAAGGACTTTTTTTTTGTCACCATGTATTTCTCCATCCTTTTAGGTTTGGGGCTACCTGCCTGCAAAATTTCATCTTCCTATGCCTTCTAGGTTTCGAGATTGGGCTGTACAGAGGAACTAATAATTATTCTAGTATAACTTATACAGTCAATCATAATAATGTAAATCATGTAAAATTAATACAAACATGTGACCATTTGACATTTTTACCTAGTTATAATGTTTGTACTCCAGTAATGTGGATCTGCTTAACGTTATAGGAAGTGCTTGAAATGAACAACTTTGGCCTGAATGCAAATCTGCAGCCGTCCTGTCGAAGAATGCCGCACTCTTTCAAAAAATACCAGGTGTTTGGAATAACCAAGAATAACTCATAGAACATATCTAGTAAATAGGTAGAGATATATCGAGTATGGTATGGAAAGTGGAATAACTTGGCTGTAGCTTGGAAACAAGGTCAAATGGGACACATGTTAGGATCAACATTTTTTATTGTTATAATGTGTCCTGTTCACCACTGAATTAGGTTTCACGTGTTACTGTAATCCTGTGTATAAAAAGTGACAGCTGCAGTTCACATGACCTGACGTATGACAACGTGAAAGTAGATCTGAATTTTCTAGCTGTCAGACAAGAGACTTCCTATGAAATTTATACTGTAGCTTTTACCAATCATAATTTGATTGTATTATCATACATGCCACTTAAAAAACCTATAGAATTTTTAAACTAGTGTAAAAATTAATTTTATTTATTCATGGGCGTCTTACTAGTGAATTTATACATAATTACTCGCTTTGCTCGTTGGGGTCTCCGCCCCCAAAACCCCAGTGAGTTTTATTTGCAAGTGGATGTAAACTAATGTAATTCCAGCGTTGTTTTGAACGTAACAAATTAAAGTTAGCGGTTTTGTATTGTATATACCGCACCGACTTTAAAGTTGCTCGGCCATTTTGAATTTTTTGGGGGTTAAAATTTTTTTTTAACTTTTTGGAATTTTCGTGTCAGTTACAGGCTAGATGCTATAAGTATGCCAAATTTCAAGTTTCTAGCTCATCTGGAAGTGGGTAGACATTAATGTCAGTGAGTGGGTGGGTCAGCCATGTGGCTTTATAGTAGTATACTATGCAATTTAGTAAGTAATATTATGTAAATCTGATGTCTTAGCTCTCCGTGGCTTAGTGGCTATTTAGGTTGACTACAATTTGAGGACGGCTAGGTTTGAACCACGTTGCGGTTTAATGACGTTTAGCGGTTGTATGCGTATTTTAATAATTAGTATTACCATATTAATTGGTTTAAAAGATAAAATACCCACCTCATTAATGAATCATGCTCCATATTTTTTTCCAAGTGGTTTACCACTCTCTCTATAGTAAAATTCGGTTATACCTCAGCTAAAGATCTTATCTTATTTAAACTATACTCCGTTGGGCTATATATATTTATTTTGTTACAAAGATACATTTGGATCACATTAAAATAAAATTCAAACATATTTTTTACGATCAACATTGATATCATTTCACAAAACTATTAGTGTTATTCTAGTTATTGATAATATCTATAAAAAGTGACGGGCGCAGATCACAAGACTTGACGTATGAATACGTTAAAATCAGGGCCGTATGCAGGATTTTTGTAGGGGTGAGGGTGGGGTCAATAATCTTGTTAATGATTAGGTATAATTAACTGCTTAAAAATACCCTTATACACCAATACACCAATAACCTAATATGTGGTATTATTATGGCGACACATAAAATATTATTGAGATGTTTCCTTAGCTGTAATTTTTTTTAAAAATATTTGTATTTTATTGGGATTATAAAAAATGTAAGCATAAACAAAATCACACAATTATTCGCAGCACTCAGCCATTCATGACGAATCGACCCCAACAGTTTGTCCCAGTTTGGCCAAGATATATATATATATATATATATATATATTTAACTTCAGGGAAGACATTATTAAGCAGGAGTCTTATAAATATCGCTTCTAGCTGGAATCTACTACTGAAACCGTTATGGTTCTTGTTTCACTTTATTGATATTGTTTAAAGTAAGTTTTATTTAGAGTAAATTTATTTCTCAATGGTAGGGGTTTGAATCTCTCCCCCCCCCCCCCCCCNTCCTTAGATACCGATTTTAATCTATCCATAAATGTGTCTTAAATTTTAGTGAGTGTTTAAATATTTGTCCTCATTACACTTTTAACAACAGGCGAAACACTCCTCCAACACCGAGTTCAGATAAAAGTTTTGCACATCCTATCTCCGAAAAGATCGCGAAGTTATGGAGAAATACCAACCTTTTAAAAACATCACTCATACTTTGAAAAGGAAGAATTTCTTCCTTTGTCCGTTAGTATAGGTTAAGTTGTAAATTTGAATGATTGACCATGAAAACAGGTAACGAAGTGTAGGGGAGATATGTTTTTTTGTTTGTTTGTTTGCTTGTCGTTGGTAAATTCCAGCGATGATTATGTTGCCTGGGAAAGTTTGTGTCAGTAAATGAATGGGGCTAGAGTGTTTCTGAAAGCGTTCCCGTGTTTCTCGATAGCGCCAGTGTTTTGTTGGGGGTTTTTTTTTTTCCTAGGGGAAAGAAGGGAGAGAGCTGCCATCTTTTATTAATTTTTTTTTTGGTGGGGGCGCGTTCACGAGGCTCGTTGAAACAAGTTTCACCCCGCCGTAGTTTGACACGAATACTTTGTACCCCCAACTCATTTCTCACACTGAGTTTCTAGGCTTGGTGGTATTCAATATTTTCTTTTTTTGTTGTTGTTGTTGTTGTTGTTGTTGATAACAACTTAGTGTTCACATATTTTGGATGATACTTAGAGATTCTGGGACCATTAGTTTCTCAAAAGCACGCTATGCGTAGACTTTTTTTTTTTAATAATGGAAGAACATTTTGTGAGTGGTCTCAACGCAAAGAATTTAAAATATGTTGTTTTGCTTTATACATAAAATAGTTATTAATAAAAAGAATGAAGGGCAATTTTAAAATTTATATTACCCGCCTCGGTGGCGTAGTTGGCTAACGCGCTAGTCGTGTTGAGCCAGACCACCGAGGACGGGGAGATCGAGGTTCGAATCTCGGTCGGGTGAACTGGGGGTGGTTTTTCCTAAATGGTTTTCCACTCTCCCTCCACGCAAATGCGGGTTCACTTCCTCTAAATTCAACCCTCCCAATTCCTAATCCATTAGTGTAATTAGTACTTAAGCGTATAACCCGAACGGGTAGTAAGACGCGGTGCTAAATATTATTATTATTTAAAATTTATTTTAATTATTTTAAAATAAAAATTCATAAAATCACTTATAATTATTTTTAACCACTTTAATAGCTTTAATAGTACATCACCAGTAGGGGGCTGTCCATAAACTATGTAAGGATATCAAGGGGGAAGGGGGGAGTAGTGATCACCGTGACCAAGCGCGTTGAGGGGGAAGGGGGATTCAGACTATGTGGGACGTCACATTACAACTAAGCATATTTATTTTGAAATCAACCCGACTGCTCGCACGTATAAACAAACAATATCGACTTCGATCGTCGAGCTTGGCGAACACCTACAAATACGTTTCAATAAAAGTCACATAGGCTATAAAATTAAAAATACTATTTAAATAGGTGAGCCGATACGTTAGCTCAGTCGGTAGCGTATCTTTCTACCGAGCTAAGGGGTCCCGAGCTCAATTCCCAGCATGGCTGAAAAATTTATCATTTGAGAAATGTGGGTTTATCCTTTCACAGTGCTTAATTACCGGCTGGGACCTGGATGTAGTGCCTGTCCTAGTTTTAATTTAGATTATAAGGCATATGAAGCTACGACAGGACTAGCAAGCCGGTAGTGGAAAATATATGGCTTGAATAAAAAAAACCTGACCCAAGCCACAGGCTGGAAACAGAAATTGATATAAAGTAAAATTTTAGATAGGGGGATGGTGCGTGACGTAATATTAGAAAGGGGGTTAAAAAATTGTGGCTATGTGGACATACTGTAGTTATTAACAATAAACTTTGTCGCTTTGTCCCCCAACGTCACCGTGGAAAATTTCGAGTAATCATTCAAATACGAATGCACTGCACAGTGAAAACATTTCAGGCATATCAAAGGTGTTTTCTTTTCCCTTTAATTCCCATGCCTCGCGCGAGCTGAGTTGGCCCTGCTATGAGGCACGCTCTTAATACCTGGCCAATGATTGTTCTACTGAGTGATATCGATTCACTAACTAGCTCTGATTACCTTGGCAACACTTCACTTCACGCCACGCCAGTGTATTATGACCTCCAGCCATGGCCAAATATTTTTCAAAGTGTATAATATGATTCATTTAAAATCACATGCTTTTCCTTCACGTTCAGCAACCTTCCAAAGACTCTTTACCAAAATTACAATATTGAGCAACTATCTCCTACGCGCATCGGTGGAAAAGCAGAATAAGTCGTCGATCTCGTCTTGTTTGGTTTGCTGGTGGAGGGGAGGGGCTTTGGTGGCCTAGACACTGCTTTTGACCTGAAGATTCCACCAAAAACTTTCCTCCTTAAGGGGGATTGGGCAATGGGCACTGATAACTTGTGGTAGCCTACTATTTCCCTCCCAAAGTATATTGGGTACTGCTAGCTTGCAGTACGATTTCTCTCTCAAGGTGGGTTGGGCATTAAATACAAGACGACACCTGCCCACACACGAATGGAATAGGCCAGTTTCACATATTAAACTGGCCCATTCTATTCTGGTCTAGGTAGTTGTCGTTCTGTGGGTTTTTTTTTTGAGCACCGCGTCTTACTACCAGAGGATTATACGCCTGTATTTATTATAGTGCCGCACTCGATGCGTTCCGAGTCTGACTTGAGGTATACTCAATCTGACTATGAAACTTGCCCTAAGAGTCAATTTTATCTCTGATAAACTGTACGTAGTAACTAACATTCATCTGGATAGCTTATACTGAACTGTATTCTACTGGAGCTTCGTTAAATTCATTTCCAATTAATATTTTACTATAAAGTGCCCAATCAACTCACCTATTTATAATGATATTCTCTGATCGATTCGACGGGTCCCAACCAACAATCTCTCACATAAAAAGGGTCCAGTTCACCACCACCTGAAGAGGAGTTCGGGATTCAAAATGAATTTTTTTTTCCTAAACGGTTCCGTAACCTTCCTCTTCAAAAATGAGGGTTTATTTCCTCTAAGCTTCACCTTCCTCATACTTAGCTATCGGTATAGATATGTGGTTGACACGGATGGGTAGTAGACGTGGTTCACTTAAAACTATAGACATGCCTAAGTTTTTTAAACATTTACCCCCACCTGATGTTAGTACCTGTCCGGGATTTAAGCATTCTACCACTAACGAGGTATGATTGAATGAGTTATTATTAAAAAAAAAAATTACCACATCTTACTACCCGTTCAGGTTATACGCATATGTGATAATTACTCTGATAGGGTAGGGATGACTATTATTTGTGCGAAAGGAGAGTGGGAAATCATTTTAGGAATAACCACTCTCAGTAGACCAGCCCGGGATTCGAATCCCGATCTCCCAGTCTTCAGCAGGCCAGTCTAACCACCTGACACCTTAGACCACCTTCATTTGCGTGAAGGGACAGCGGAAAACAATAAGGAATAACCACCCTTAGTGCTCCCGGCCGGGGTTCTAGCCCCAACCTCCCTAGATAAGTCGGGCCTTTAGTGCACGTTCCTTATCAATGGGGGGAAGGGGGATGTTCAACAATCAAGTCTTAGCGAAATGGCTTTAACGGAACATACAACACTTAAGCCCTATTAAGACGGCACTTTAATAACACTCCTACAATGTAATTCACTTTTAATTTTTTTGTAAGCTGGTCATCATGATTAAACCCAGGATGTCTTCTTCCTCCCTACTGAAGACTGGAGGGGTAGGTACCTTCACGTGCGAAACGTGCCACCGACGTGATCCTATCCGCCCAGCGAGGTGAAGCAACGCGCGAAATGTCGACAGAGAGACGAAGGAGTGATAATTTAACAGAGGGGGAAAGAGGGGAAGGAAGATGCTGTGTTCTTTCTGGGACGACCATCACCCTTTCTGGTCCAGCCTGTTTACCTTGGGCAGCGGCGCGCTTCAAACATATCTTATTAGGTGGGTACAGTCTCGTTCACGTGATCCGTGACCTTCTCAAGGAGAGCAAAGAGGGGTGGTAGTTGGTACAGTTCCTTTGACAAGGGACACAGATTTTTATTTATTAATGGTACATAAGCTTGTCAGCGACAAGCGAACTACATTTTAATAATTAGGATGAAACTTATCATTATTTTAGTGTAAGCTGAAAAACGGATAAACGTCACTCACTTTAAGAAAGGATTTTTTGAAATAAAAGGGGGTCGAAAAAAGGGCTTTCTCGAAAGTGATCCAATTAGAAACACGTAATTTGAAGTGAGATTTGATAAAAAAAAAAGGGTAAGGTGCACTTTGTGTGTGGTCAATTATTTATCTGTGTGGTAGAAAATTGAAATTCGTTAAGCTGGTTTCAACTAAAACAATCTGTAAATTTTAAATCAAAATTTAACTCTAGGAAATGGAGAGGAGAGCTAGAAAAAACTTTCGAGATGAAGTGGACAGTTAAAATTTGGCTGACAGGTAGAGTAACTCCAGATAACCAAATGAATCTTAGCTTTAAAATTTCTCAATAAGAGTTGGAAAACTTTAACAGATGAAAAATGTCTAAAAATAAACGAATACAAAAAGATAAACTAGAAACCTGTCTAGGAGTGACATTTCAATTAAAATAAACATATTCCGGTTACATAGCTTGGGGACCGTGATTTTCCTCGGGTAATAATATTGCTCGATATTTAATACGTTTTTATAGCAGAATATATTATTTCATTTGGAGAAATGTGATGCTCTATTTTTAAACATGTTTCTGTAACAATGTTTACCACTTCACTTATATTGATATCGTACTTAGCTAAAGATTGCGTTCGTTTGTGCACTCAGTTTGTGAACTAGGTAATATTTTCTTTCTAAGCGCTGCTTGTTTTTAAATTTATTAATTTAATAATTTAATAATTAGCTCAGGATTGTACATGGGGGAGCTATCAAAATGATGGCTGCTGAATGTTGACCGTCCTAGTTTGATATAGTTTTACGCGGCCTACCCATGAGAAGAAAGGGTCAAACTGCTAGTTATTAATAAAAACGCTGTGCGCACCAATCATCTTTGTATTAGAGCACTCGCATCAGAGGGCGCGCGGAATAAATATCGAGCTAAACTAGTTTTGTTTTTCCAATCACGGGGAGGTTGGAGTTCGATTCCCCACAAGATGTACTAAGGGGGTTTGTTATCAAACGTATTTTCCTCGTTTTCTTCACGCAAATTCGGATACATTTTTTCAATACATTCAACCTTTTTTATTCTTACTATATTAGGGTAATCTTTAGTACCACGTCTTATTATCCTATTCGGATTATATGTAAATGTATTAATCACTCTGATGTTTTAGGATTGAGGGAGGTTGAATTTAGAGGAAGCGTACCTGCATTTGCGTGGAGGGAGAGTGTAAAACCATTTAGTAAAAATCACCCTCAGTACACCCGACCGGACTTGACCTCGATCTTCCCATCATCGGCAGTCTAGTCTATTGCAAGAGTGACGCCCTAGACTATGTGGCCACCGAAGTGATTTGTGTAATTAAAATTGGCATACCTTGAATGGGTATTAAGATGCTTTGAAATAAATAAATAGATTTAAAGAAGTTTATGAAAAACCAAATATTCTACAGGAAAGTAAACGTATAACATAAATTAACAAAATTGGGAAAATTGGAAGTAAATATAGTGCACCAATGTACGTTATTTCTATTACTATAACCGTCTGGTGGTTTTAGTAGAACATAACTAACAGGCAAATGTCAACCCTACGATATAAATAAAGTGTGTCAAAATGAGTACCAATAAAGTTGAGTACACTCTGTTCATTATACAATTTGGCAGTATTACCCGCGTTATGTGGCGGCTAATTGTACCTTTAAAAGGAATATGCAATGATGATTCTATTTCACTCGTGTGAATCGGCGCAATAAGTGATCTCAGCGATTTATTTCGCATATAAAATGACAAGTGCACGCTCGATTCTAGTTTGAACATGTGGACCAGTTATCAACAGCACTGCCTCAAGTGACGACTTATTGAACTTTTAATAAAAATGTCCGCTGCTAATTCTATTGTGGTCGTGTAAAGCAGACGCGATAAAGTGGTATCAGCCATCCGTTGCTAATATAAAATGACAAGTAAACTCTCGATTCTACTCTGAACGTGTGAACCATAGTTCGACAGCACCGCGTCGAGTGGCAGGTTATTGTACTTTAAAAGATGAATTCATCTCGCGCATGTAAAATCCTTCTTTGAACGTGTGAACCAGATTTCGACAACACCGTGTCAAGTGGCGGTTTATTGTGCCTACAAAAAAAAAAAAAGAACTTGTGACGCCGATTTTGTTGTGGTTGTGTGAAGCAGGCGCGATAGCAGCGCCCCGAGCGGTTGGGCGGCCAGGTGTGCCACGGACCAGGTGCGCTGTTTTGACCTCTTGGCCTCCAACCGCGCTCACCTTCTACCCAGCCTTCCTTTTGTTTTTTATAGCCACAATCTCTAATCTATGATGCAAGGTTCGTGGGGGCCTCCGCAGGGCCGACTTTTTTTTAAATGAATTCTTTCAAGATTTTTTGTGCTTTGTTTCAACGCCAGAATTCTATAGAAGAGAAACCATTACGCCACAGAATAATAATTCCCTGCTCGATGGTGTAGGCTTATGGCTTAGGTGGAACAGTGTACTTTGTTCGAAACTTCTTCGATCCATTCCGTCCTGGGCCACAGAAGATGATTAAATCCATCATCAATGTATTTATTATCTATGTCAGACTTTGAGGGTCATAAATTCAAATGAGTATGGTTGTATATCTATGGGCCTTAATGTCATGCATTTTGTACAATTAATACTTATGTAATCTTCGAAACAAATAAGATTTACAATTAACTTATAGCCCTTTTATATAATTGGTTAGATAATCATTGGCGTCGTCATCTCTTTAGCCATTAGGGCTGGGAGCACCCGAAGAAATATCAATGTAATATCCTCACATTGCACCTGAGATAAAAAAAACAATGTAATATCTTCATGTTGCACCTGATGCCGGGATCACGATCAACTTAACGTTAACTTAAAGTTAACTTAACGTAAAGGACCTCCTCATGTGTTTAAATAGAAGCGATCACGATGCAATTAACTTAACGTTGATTTGCAGTTAACTTAACGTAAGAGATGTCCTGGGAGGTCTTTTACTTTAAGTGAACGTTACTTGAAGGGTATCACGTGATCTAGCCAGCCAATCATTATGCGAGTGACGTCAACAGGGCTATTTAGTAATTCATTTTATGAGCAATGTTTACTCTTTAGCGTAAGTTCTAGTGATCAGACATTGAAACAAAATAGTTAAACTAAAATAGGAAAGCTAAATTTGTCAAAAAAAGTTTTTTTTATTAGATATTTATTATATAGATTGAAAACTGTAAACACTCACACATCATCACTGTAAAACTAGTACAAATCACAGATTATACTCGAGAATGAAAATGTTTGGCTCGAGTGGTTACGTTAAGTTATGTGAATCGTGATCACACATACGTTAAGTTAACTTTAAGTAAACGTCACGTTAAGTTGATCGTGATCCCAGCATTAGAATAAAAAAACACAATGTAATATCCTCACATTGCACCTAACATAAAGAAAACAATGTAATATCTTAACATTGCACCTGAGATAAAAAAAAACATTGTCTCTGTGATGAAAAGAATTAAATAACGTGTACCACATTACACCTTGAATTAAAAAAGGAAGCCTTTGAATGTTTGTTTTGAAAATGTTTTCTTCCCTCAGGAGCAGGGAAAGGGGGCGGCAACTCAGCCTCAAAACCCGTTGAGATAAATTTGACCGGGCCACTAATGGGGTTGAATCGATGAGGGTGGGCTCGGGCAAATTAGCAGCGGGGAAGTTGGGAATCATAACTTATCCAGGAAGATGTTGATAGAGACCACACCTTTGTGGGAAACGTGCAGATTGGTGGTACTACCCTCTTTCAAACAAATTGTCAGACAGATAGAAACTTCACTCTTCTACCGACACATTCCTAATAACATCCCCCACCTCCGCTCTGCTACCAAGTCATCCGGGCCGGTAATTGAGAGATCAATGTGGCTGTATGTATGTGACCTTAAAGTCTTACTACCCAATTGGGCTATCCGCATATTTACAAAGGGATTAGAAAGTTAGAAATAGAGGGAATATGCTCACACTTAAATGAAAAAAAAATTAATAGAAAAAACCAAAGAGGAAAACAAAAATCATCTCATTACATCCTGTCCCAGCCTCCCCTTACTATCGGGTAAGATGCGCAACTGACACCTCTTTCCGCGTGCTCACCAGTGTATATTTTGTCGACCATAGTTTGATGTATCAATGTGTAAATTTTATATATTCATTGATGAAAAAAAATTTTTTTTTGGTAATGTGGCGGGTCAATTTGAGTGACGTCTTTACTTCACCTCCGAAGGAAATTGTGCTACGGATTTTTATCGCTCAAGAAAAATCCGTCAACCTCAGCTGGGTTTGAACCCACGAAAATTGAGTCCTGAGGTGAGTGAGTACTTTACCCCAAGACCAGCGAGGTCGACTACTTGAAAGTAGACCTCGTAACTTTACTAGGTGTCATATAAGGCCTTTCTTATTTTAATTGGATTGTACTAAGCTAAGAATTTAGAATAATTACAAAAACACATAATCAATAATATTTTAGTGGAATTCTATTAGGGGGGAAAAAAAAGGTCTTCCAGATGAATCTTCATTAGAAAATCTGGATATTTAATAACTTTTATCGATGTTATAACACTCATCCTATAAAAATCGAACTGAAGCTTACTGAACAAGTAAATGATGAGAACCAAGGCAAAGTGCCAGTGATTGGTTTTCGGCCACTCGAAGTAGCTGACCTCAAAGATGGGTCCAAACCCCTCCCCCCTTTCACCTCAGGCATTCCATCCCCCAACTCCGAGGTGACCACCCAGAGAAGGGCTCAAGGATATCGTTGAAAGGGGGCCATCCCGGTAGATGTCACCGAACAGTATGTTATCTCACATCTCATCGTTTTTTCGTTACTTCCCTTCTGACGGCGTGCGGGTCCCACTTAGGAAACATTCGTTAGGACATTGGCAGCCCTTTGTGCCGAGATATTTTTTTTTTTTTTAGAAATGTTTCAAGAGTAAAAATCATTTGGATACTGGGCTTGCTTGTTTGTCTTCCTTTTGTTCAGAGTTTTTAACCTAGTCATCGTGGTTGAAGACTGTCTTCGGTGATGGCTGAGCTTTTTNATACGCACTTACGCTAATGTGTAATGGTAGGGTGATTGTGAGATGAAATGGAGGACCTACAGTTTAACGTGGAATCCGAACCACGGTGGAGGCCTGGCACTCCTCACATTCACAAGTTGTGATTAATACACGTCTTGTCAGAGGTGAAGGAAGGGTCTGGCAATCAGATAAATATGTGCTGGGACCGAGGATTGAACCTATAATTAATTAAATAAGAGAAAAATTAAACAGGTTCAATGTGCATGCGGTGATGCAGTGTGGCTGTAGAAGGTTAGAGAACGTGAGTAAAGGGAAGCGTTTTTGCAGGTTTTTTTTTATATCAAAACATCTGTCTTGGCCAAAATAAATAAAATATTTCTCAAGTTGAAACATTAGAGTTTAATTTTCTTCACATGGTGACATCAACAGTTCTTGAATATCTGGCATGAGAAACTTTAATTGAATATAAAAAGGTTGTCATTAAATTCCGGGACACCCTTGACAGAGATTCAAAAAATTTTGAGGTCACCATGGGAAGAAAATTAAATTCCATGTTTTTACTGGATAGTTATTTAATTTATTTTGATTCAAAAAGTTTTTGATATAAGAACTGCAAATGTACTGCCCTTGGCTCGTATTCCCTACACTTCCACCTTAAGTTGGGGTGGAAGGGGACGCGAGAAAAGGCCAGTGTTTTTGTAGTTTTTATGGCAAAATCTTTTTGTTTTGGACAAAACAAATAAAACATTGCTCCAGTACAAACATAGAATTTAATTTTCTTCCCATGGTGTCCAGAAATTTAATGACAACTTTTTCTCTTCATTTAAAAAGTTTGTTAGATAATTCCGTTATGCTCATGACAGATATTCAACAACTGTTGATATCAACACGTGAAGAAAATTAAAATCTATGTTTGTACTGTAGCAATATTTTATTTATTTTGGAAAAAAAATTCAATAAAAACACGCGTACCCTTCCATTCCACCTTAAGAGCATTACCAAACAGTAGAACTCAACAGGTCTAAAGTGCAAACGGGCAGGTCCACTGATAAGATTCTTGAGGCGGACCAAGGAAGAAAGGTGCGTTCAGTTTGCCCCTTGCGGTGCTGCAAAGGAAGCAGCAGGTTGTAAAAAGGGTGGGAAGACAGACGCCGTCATTACCTTAATTACAGGGGGTAGGGGGTTGTGCCTGGGCGGGGCGGGTGCAGGTATGTGATGTTTGTTCAGCCCGTGAGGTGTGTGGTCAAGAGGAGAAGGGAGGGAGGTATAGAAGCCCACACACGACACTACAACCCCATACCCCCCTCCCTCCCCGTCCTCCCCACACTCTCAACACATGGGAACTATCAAATACAACCTTCCCTTCAACAACATGAAGCGATAGAATGCTAGAAGTGCTTTCATCGCTAAGCCACGTGGTCGAACTGATTTGAATATGGCAATAACATCCTTCAAGGGCTCTTTATCTTTATAAACATACAAATAATTTTTCCATCTATTCATTTGTGACTCTTATCTATATTAGTTATAATTTAGTAATAGGAAAATAGCACCTATACCGTATCCACGGTATGAGTGTAGGTGACAGATAGTAAAAAAAGAAAAGAAAAAAAAATCCACTTCGGTGGCCGAATGGTATAACGAACGCGCTACTCTCGCAGTAAACTAGACCGATGATGACGGGGAGATCGAGGTTCAAATCTCGGTTGGGTGTACTGAGTTTTTTTTCTAAAATGGTTTTCCACTCTCTCTCTCTCCACGCAAATGCGGGTACACTTCCTACATATATAGCTTTCCTAATCCTTAAAACCATTAGCGTAATTAGTACCTAAGCGTATAACCCGAACGGGTAGTAATACACGGTGCTAAAAAAAAGGCTAGCACAAGCTATCAGATCCACTCTCATGTTTCATTCGCAAGACCATATATTTGTTGGTCACCTTTGGCAGTCAACACTTTCACAGCCACCAGTTTGTTTTTAATTATATTTCTTTTTTATTTAAACACGAGCTTATGATTATAATCGTTTGGATGTTTCCTTTTTGTGGAAGCGGCGTTTGTGGTACACTTAAAAAATGCTTTACAAACGAAATCTTCTAGAAGGCTTAATTCTCTTCAAAAATTAAGATGGCGAACCCGAAGAAATTAACACGGTTGATGACGTCTTAGAAACCATCTTCGGCTATATTTATGGAAATGTGTTTAGAAAAAGTATAATTATTTCATCTTTGGTGGAGTATTTCTGCAACAATTTATTTTATATAGTGTCACAAATATTACCAATTTTTAGTAAATCTCTCTATAGTAAGATAAAAGAGAGAAAGTCTTTGCGGTGCGGCTTTCTATTTATTTTTAAATAAACTATATTCATGGAGTGAGACGAAATCCTCGAACCTCATATACACTGTCGTGTTAAGTTTGCGCCAATAGCAATGCCAACCCATTAATTGCCATGCAAATAAAGGTTTACACTAAGTTTTGAGTATCGTGCAAATATTTTCCTGCGGGACAGTTGGTTTAGATTTGAACGTTGCTGGAAGTCAAAGAGTTATTTATAAATTATAATATATTGGCAACTCCTTATCAAGGTTTACACGTTCAAATACAACCAGCGCGCTCAAGTTCGATTGACGCCACAATTAACTACTGGCGCCAAAATATTCTAGCGCTCGAATATTCATCCAAACAGAACAGCGTCGTGCATATTCTTTCATTTGCATGCATATTGAGGTTTACACTGTCAAGTTGATACACCAATGATTATTGGCGCCAGCATATCATTACAGTGTGAACGCTACTTAAGACAATATGTCTCTATGCGGCTAAAAACACGCCAGCTACACGGTAGCCAGATTTTGCAATCCTTCCAAGGCGACCTAGGGATGACTTGTCGCCGTCAGGGCTCAAGGTAATTAGATTCATTTGGACGTTGTAAACAAACCCATTACATGTTATTTATAAATAGTCGGTGAATTTTCCACCGGAAAGGGGTGGAACACATGGGCATGAAAAGTCTGCGTAAGTCAACGGTTCAATCTTGACCAATGTCCAAACACTTCTGATATATTTTATATTCAAATTCCGATGTGACTGAAATGATGTGTACTGCGGTGTGTTGAAATTAATACTAGATCTATTTAATTCTAGGACAAACACAACAACCTATTTCTAGAAGGTAAAATTATCACCTTTCGATAGTGAATACATATCTATTTTTCTCTATTTATATAAATATAATAATAATGAGTCATCAACCTGAGGGTTGGTCCTGCTATGATTTCCATCCATCCGGAGCTGGGCATACACTCAGACCTTCGGCCTGTTAGTGTTGCCCGCACCATCTGGGAGAAAGCACATGTCCTAGGGAAGTAGTGAAAAACCGGTGGTTTCCTGTTGCTTTCCGCAACGGGTTTCTACGAGCAAGTGAGAAAGGCTATTTTCACATACCTTACAGGATCCTTTTACATGCCACAACCGACGTGGGGCCCGACGGCTTTAGCCGTACAAAAAAATGTATTCAAAAATAAGGACAACTGGCGTTACTTTATGTCCCACCTTAACTACGTCAAGACGTCGTAACAAGCTAGGAAAAAAACAAAACTAAATCAAACCATTTAATCTACCCCGTTAAATTCACGCAACCAAGTTCGAGATCGAGAGTAGAGTTAAATAGAATATAAAACAGTCGGGACATTAAAATACCTGGAGGCTTAGTGTCATGTTTAGAGACGGGATTACAATATCCGAGCACTTTATTACCAGAGCGGTTGAGCTGTCTCCATTAGACCCGTAAAGTAATGGGAACTGCGCCGATAAATAGAGATACTGATAAAAGTGGTGGAGACCTGGCTATAAATATAAATAAAACAAGGTCTGATTACGTTGAACAGCTGTCTGCGAGAAACGCTGGAGTTTTACAACAGGGATGTAGGGCGTGTGTGTGTGTGTGTGTGTGAGAGAGAGGAGAGAGAGAGAGGGTATGCAAAGAGAGAGAGAGACACAGCCTTGAAGACTATCACTACAATAGTAAGATAATGTCTTTGTCTTCTTTATTGGCTGCTGACACCTCCCTTTGTTTGAATACAACACTATCAAATAAAATAGATCTGTTTTTAAAGTTTATTTTGGCCTACCCTCATACCCCCTTTTCTTTAACTGTGGTTAGAGTTATTAGAGAGATTTACTACAAGTATAGAGGGGACCACAGTTCGATTCCGGCTGGAGTCTGAATAATTATACTTGCTATTTGTAAATTAGTTCGCACTGTTTCTTTATTTATTTGAGGTATTTAACGCGCACTTTCTGAATTAACTGATTATATCAGCACACGACCAATAAACTAAATTGGGTGACCGGGTGATCTAGGGGTAAGGTGTCAGACTTCTGAGTTGAGGGTCCGGGGTTCAATCCTTGGTCCTGGCATAGATTTATCTGATTGCCAAACCCTTCCTTCATCTATGACAAGACTTATATTAATCACAACTTGTGAATGTGTGGAATGCCAGGCCTCCACCGTGGTTCGGATCCCACGTTAAACTGTAGGTCCCTCATTTAATCTCACAATCACCCTACCATTATACATTAGCGTAAGTGCGTATAAGCCGAACGGGTAATAAGACGAGATGCTAATAATAATAATAATAATAATAATAATAATAATAATAATAATAATAAACTAAATTAAATCTAGTACAGACACAACACCCATCCCCTGACCATTACATTCATCACTGTGAAAAGGCAAGCCCACATTTAAGTAATGATACAATATTCGACTATGCCAGGAATTGAACCCGGGACCTTTAGCTCAGGAGACTGACACGCTACCGATTGAACTAAGCTTAGTGTTGGACCGTCCTATTTTTCATGTATTAAATAAATTGGCCCTAGGCTTTGGGTGTTTAATACTATATATACTGTCCAAGGTTAAGTTAGTTTGTAAGTCGTGTTCTGTAAAACGTTAATAAATCAGGTGTGAAACACTACCCTTCCTCTATCCGGCCGAGATTCAAACAATGAACTTCTCAAAACAGATGATCGAGTCTTTTATGAAACTGACGCCATTAGCTATTGGACCATTGCCATAGGTGAACAATTCCCTTTAATAGTTTATCAGTGCACTCTGGTAAACGTGTCCAGAACTTCATTGGACCTATCCTGGAAAGAACTAAGTGATAAGCGCATCTTTATTTATTTGTATCGTAGCTGATAGAACAGTGCGCACTCAAACAAAGATCCAAGGATTTAAACCTCCGTATATAACACAAATATAAATAAAGCATTTAAGCTTGAAATATGAAGACAAAAGGATTCTCTTCCTCTTAACGCATGATTATTATCAAGATATACAATTATTACCTACCCGCATAGATGGCCGCGTGGTCTAACGCGCTACTCTCGTATTGAACTGAACCACCAAAGACAGGGAGATTGGGGGTCGAACCCAGTCAGGTGCACGGAATCTTTTCCTTAACAGTTTTCCACTTTCCTTCCACGCAAATGCGGGTGCACCTCCTCTCAATCATCCCTTAACTATTAGTGTAATTAGTAGTTAAACGTGTAACCCGAACAGATAGTAAGACGCGGTGCTATTTTTACTTTCTCTCTATCTTACAGGTAGAGAAAGTATGGTGATCGTCAAAAAAATCGAACTCGAGATTTTGATGAATTTTGACGTTTCATGACTTCCTGAATCCGAAAAAGTTGTTTTTGAATTTCCGTCTGTCTGTCTGTCTGTCTGTCTGTACCTCCAACTAGAGCCTAAACTATTTTACCGATTGAGCTGAAACTTGATATCTAGGGTTTTCATAGGGTTGCCCCGAGGGGTTTTTGGAATTGGATATCTACCCCTAAAATTAAGGGTAGTTTACTGAAGGGAAAAAAGAGAAAAAGTCGATTTTCTCAAAATCGGCTCTAACGATTTTGATTAAATTTCATTTATGAACATTAATAAATATTCCAAACAAAATGGCTACCCTCAATATTTCGGCAAAATGGCTTTAAGGGCTCCGGTCTGATGCGTCAATTAACATTTTTTATAATAGCTCCGAAACTATTTGAGATATGAAATTACTTAGCATTACAAATATGTATATATATTTATAATACAGATATTTTATCCGAAACATATTTTTATAAAATCAATAACTTTCAATCTATACGCAATTATATGAATTTTTTAACTTTTTGGACATTAAAGTTTAAGTATTGCGACCGTAAAAAAAAACTAACCTGAAATGTTGATGGATGTCGACGTCTCATGACCCCCCGAACCCTAAAAAATAGTCTTTGCAATGCCGTCTGTCTGTGTGTCTATAAAAACTTAAAATTAAGGGTAGTTTACTGAAGGGCGAAAAGAGAAAAATTTGGTTTTCTCAAAATCTGCTCAAACGATTTTGATTAAAATTCGTATCTAGGCGTTGATTAAGATTATAAATAAACTGGCTATTTTCATTTTCCTATGAAAATGATTTTTAGGGTACATTACAGAAGCGTTAATTTCCGTATCTCCACAACTATTGGAGAAACTAAACAACTTATCATTGCAAAATTGTAGGACTATTAGAAATAAAAAACTTTTATTTGACATATATTTTTATAAAAGCAGCAGTTTCTGAGATATTTGCAAATATATTAATACAATTTTGTGAGCTTTAGTTGTAAAGATATACTACTTAAGTCTTAACGCAATAATTCTCCAATGCCATAGAGTAATTAAATATAAGTATCTAAAAAAGTATGTTATTTTTCCTTAAATCTCTTAGGAGAAATGTTTGCATAGCAATGATCTATCTCCATTTTAGACTCAATAGTCAATATTTACATTTTTTATTGGTCAAAATGTATAAATGAATAATTAAATATCAATGCGATGACTTGAAGATCTGCAACACCTTATAAAATGTTAAAATTTTAACCAGAAATCGAAATTTTAATACGAAGTGTTGACCCTTGTGGAATACATTAAACTGTTTGAAATGCTCTTAGGTGGACAAAGATGCGCCTCTTTTCTCATTGATTATATATCATTTTATATTATTTTATGCGTGTTCTTATGTGGAGTGGTGATGATACAATGTACATTATTCCGTTCAGAAATCTTACGAGTTTATAGAAAGAGAGAGAAAGTCTGTGCGGTGTGCCGTACCATTTATTTTTAACCGTTAGAGCCAATTTTGAACAATATTGAATGTTAAAAAACCAGTCATTGGTAGCTACCGTTAATTTTAGGCCCAGGATCAAAATCACAATAGTCCCGAGATATGACCCTCCTATATCATCGAGTTTAAATAAGATCCATAAAACGGTTTAGGCTGTCGTGCTTAAGACATACAAAATTGTTAGTCCTACTTTTATGAGAGCGGCGTCACGTAAAATGACAAGATCCAAAATTAACTCAATGTAGACATTTTGTCACGATCACAATACCTACATTATATGAGAAAAATTAAAAAAATTCTCCCAGCAGTAGTTTAGACCCTACCCTCTGAGGAATGCAACTGGTCGAGTACCGGTGAGGCGATGACATGTCGGTATGTACAAAAAACGAGACGCACACTTCACATACTTTACATGTTCATCATTGTTGACGACATTTCTGCATAAACAAACACACCAAGTTGGAGTGCGGCTTACCTAGCATTCGTTGCCCTTGCGGCGACAATGTGACTTCCATGTTGAAAAAACACTCGAGGAAAGCGGAGTGCGCGCAGGCTCGTCAACAGAGACTTTACTGTGGATTCACACGTTCGCCGAAAAACTAGCGCGGGACAGAAATGTGGTCACGTGACGCGCTCTAAGCCAATCACAAGATTTCCGTCTCATCGGCACTAGCTGTTTGCTGAAGTTCAACTTATATCTACTTTGTCCGCTCTGCCTGAGATATTCAGCAAGAGAGACCCAATAAAATCTCAAAACCAAATCAGTGCGCATGCGCTGTAGAGCTAAAAGCAAGCAGACAGATTCGTTGGCTTTTGTGAGGAGATGTGAAATAACCCGTTAATGGAAAGCGTGCGTGCTGTGACACGACACAGCATTATAATTTGAAAACATTCATCGTGACAATGATCTAAAGTATATTATGTTTATCCACTAGAAGATGACATATGTTGATAGTCAGCTGTTTTAAGTTTACATCGCAATGCATTAGGGGTCAACATACAGCGTGGGAATCGCTGTGCCACTCAAACGGATTATGCCCCCAATTTTCGGCGAATGTGTGAGGGTTACCGGCGGAGGAGGATGGTTATAGCCATGGACAATGGAGAATTATGTGCACAGATAAAATATACATAAACCCTTCTAATTTATTTTATAACCGCGTCTTACTACCTGTTCAGGTTATACGCGTAAATTATTATAATTTATTCTATTGGTGTGGGAGTGAAGAAGGAATTATTTTAGAGGACAGTCTACCCGTATTTTCTTGGAAAGAGAGTGGGAAACCATTTTTGGAAAACACCCGCAGTAGACCCGACCGTGTTTTGAACCTTGATTTTCCCATCTTCAGCGGATCAATCTAACACGAGGGATGAGTAGGGTTAAATTTAGAGGAACTATTCCCGCATTTACTTAGATGGAGCTTGGGAAATCGTTTAGTAAAGAACACTCAGTATACACCCAACCGGGATTCGATCCCAATCTACCCATCATTGACAGTCCAGTCTATTGCAACAGTGACACCCTATTTGACCACCGATGCAGGTGAGTTTACCAAGAGTTGATAAAAGGTCCGTTTGTTCCCTGTCGTGATGAGAATAATCCTTAGAAAGCAACATTACAAAACTTTTACTGTGTTAAAGTGTGATCAAAGACCAGACGAAGTAAGGCCCATATTTTGGAAGATTTTATGATAGTTTTTTGTTGTTGCCAAAATAGAAAAAAATAAATTATTCAACAGATACAATTAATTTAATTTTCTTCATACATTTATATCAACAGTGCTCAAATATTTGTTATGAGTATAGCATCATTTGAGCAAAAACTTTTTAAACTTATATTTGTAATGCCATTACATTGATAAAGTATATCACATGCTTTTAAGTAATCACGTGGTGTAGATGGTAGTAATACTATGTGAATATCACTTGTTGTCAATCAGCCACGTGGTGTCGAGGGTACTATGTGAATATCACTTGTTGTCAATCAGCCACGTGGTGTAGAGGGTACTACGTGAATATCACTTGTTGTCAATCAGCCACGTGGTGTGGAGGGTACTACGTGAATCACTTGTTGTCAATCAGCCACGTGGTGTAGAGGTACTACGTGAATCACTTGTTGTCAATCAGCCACGTGGTGTGGAGGGTACTATGTGAATATCACTTGTTTTCAATCAGCCACGTGGTGTAGAGGGTACTACGTGAATATCACTTGTTGTCAATCAGCCACGTGGTGTGGAGGGTACTATGTGAATATCACTTGTTTTCAATCAGCCACGTGGTGTAGAGGTACTACGTGAATATCACTTGTTGTCAATCAGCCACGTGGTGTAGAGGGTACTACGTGAATATCACTTGTTGTCAATCAGCCACGTGGTGTAGAGGGTACTACGTAAATATCACTTGCTGTTAAGTGGTCACACAGAGAATGCGTCCCCTGGTTAAGTACACTTGCTGACAAGTATCAACGTGCTTCTAGCACTCCCATGTGAGCCCCGCTCGTTGGCAAGTATTTACACTAGACCGGCTCTCACTAAACCCAGGTGCGCAAAGCACAAGACCACTTTTATTTGAGTTATTTTGTTTGCTCTTTTGTTAGATTCCCTTCTTCTTCAGATACCCCCCATCTCCCCTCCCCAAGTCTTTTGAAAAAAAAAAAAAAAAAAGCTGCTGCAGAAGAATCGCTTGTTTATTTTCCCTTGTGTGTCGGACAAGTTTGTAAATTTGTTTAGAGAAGACGTTCCACTGTATTCAGTCCGTCATTATCACTGTCTTTGTACCAACACTTTATAGTAGCGACACATTAGCACTTCAAGGGAAGAAATAAAGAAAGCAAGCAGAGGGAAAGGAGTAAAGAAAGAATGAGAGTAACGAATAAACAGGTTGAAATAATTATTGGTTTAACTTTTAGACAAAGACTGTTTCATTTTGGTTTTGGTGAACCATACATATCATTATTGTAAAAATATACACCATTGTAATGTTCATTATATTTTATTTATTAGTATTTTATTCACCCCATCTTTGTACCCGTTTGGGTTGTAACCATACATTTATTACGCTAGTTTATTTAAAAAATAAATTATCCTGCATTTACGTGAAGGGTGAATGGGGAAACTATTTATTTACCAAACAAAACCCTCAATTACTTGACAGGAATTCGAACCTCGATCTCCCCGTCACTGGTAATCTATACTAACACGAGAGTGACTCATTGGACCATGCGTCCACCGATATGGATATTATTTTTATTAACAAACTGGTAAAATATATTTTCATTAATAAGTTAATGTTTTTAACTAATAATATCCTTAAAACATATTTTTTATTTGATTTTTTTAAAATGACTAAAAGTTGGTTTATTCGCATCGCGTCTTACTGCTGGTCCGGTCTATTTGCATTTAGCCACGTAAATAGGGTAAGGGAAAGTATGGTAAAATGGGGAGGATATGTAACCGAATTTGCGGGAAGAGAGTATTAAACCATTTAACTAAAACCTCTCAGTACACCCAGTCAGATTCGAGCCTCTATCTCTTCTTGTCATCAGTAAATCAGACCAGACGAGTTTGATGTTTAGTCCGTGTTACGCACTTATGTGGGTGACCTAAAGTTAATGTATTTATTTTCAGATTGAAGTTAATTCAATAGTGCTTGCAGCTTATTTATTATACTATTGTTTCAGATTAAGTTTTATAAAACCCGCCTCGGTGGTGTAGCTAGCTAACGCTCTAGTTTTGTGTTGAGCTAGACTGCTCAAGGTTTGAATCTCGCTCGGGTGAACTGGGGCGGTTTTTCCTAAATTGTTTTCCACTCTCCTTATTCGCTAATGTGGGTTAACTTCCTCTATATTCAACCTTCCCTATTCCTAACTTATTAGTGTAATTAGTACTTAAGCGTATAACCCAACCGGGTAGTAAGACGCGGTCCTATAATTTAAAATTATAGTTAGTACATAGGTGTAAAATCCAAATCGGCAGTAAGACACGGTACTTATATATATATATATATATATATATACAAATATATATAATTTATCGCTGCCCTATAAATTATAAGTACAAAGCTTAGTACACCTTGTAGATACGAGCCCTGGATGATATTTGCAAATCTTGATTTCAAGTTTTCATTTTATTTCAAACCCGTGCAAACATAATGTCGTCGAAAGCAGGTACTGATGATTGAAATGATATTTTTTCTTTCAAGTACAATCTGTCGTCATCCTCATACCAGAGAATGTTTGAACAGCTGACAAAACATTGCCTCATTTAGCCCAACTATGCACGAGAGCCGTCTCCCCCCGCCCCCCTCTCCTCCATTTTCCCTCCACTACCAAGAGACCTCATACCTTCTAGCAGCAAACACGTTGGAGAGATTTCTATAAGTGGATCAGGGAAAAACTTTTATTTTAAATATTAGGTACGTCTCCTAGGTTCTTAAATCTCACTCTAAAACGGGCTCAATGGTGTAGTCAGGATTTATTTTTGGTTAATATTGTGGGGAAAATATGTATAATTGTTTGCTTACTTCATAGCTTTATAATTTGAAAAAAATGTTCTTATTAATTGTTTTTTGTCACATAATTTTAATACCCGTTCGTGTTACACGCATAATTATGTACTAATTCCTCTAATGTGTTAGGAACGAATACGTTTGAATTTAGAGGACATGTACCCCCATTTGCGTGGAGGGAGAGTGGAAAATATATAGGAAAAACCTGCTTAGTACATGTACATCCAGCCTGGATATGAACCCCTATCTCCTCATAATTCATAGTCCAGTTTATTGCAAGAATGCCGCCTTAGACCATTGAACCATCGAAACGAATATTTGAAAAACAAAAGTGCCTTTTTTTCTTTCTTTTTTTTCTGGGGACAGTCGCTCTAAAATCACTGGTTGTCGCTGGAGAAAATAGCCGACATTTAATTGGTATCTACAACTTATAGTCATGTTTTTTTTAGCAGAACGTCTTACTATCCGTTCAGGCTTTACGCTTATGTACTAATTACGCTAATAGTTTTTAAGGATTAGGAAGGTTACATTTATAGGAAGTGTATCCGCATTTGCATAGAGGGAGAGTGGAAAACCATTTTGGAAAAAACCCTCAGTATACTAGACCGAGATTCGTTTGCCTATCTTAGGAACAATTTTATCCAAATTACTTTCTAATTAAACATTTTTTATTTCAAGAAGAAGCATGCCAATTTAAATAACTGTAGCTTAAGTTGGGGGGAAGGGGGAGGGAATGTGAGTTAATTTAAATACTACAGCTAGACCTATTATGTCAACATAATTTTTTTTTTGCCAAAATAAATAGAGTATTTCAGAAGATACGTTTAGTTTAATGTTCTACGGTTTTCCATCATGTTCATTTCCATTATGTTCACGACAATATTCAAAAACTTGAGATTACTTTTTGTAGAAAATTAAACTAAACGTATCTATTAGAGCAATATTTTATTTATTTTGTACAAACAAAAAAGTTCTGAAAACTTCAAAATCGTGGACCATAACTTTTTTTCCTTTCCACCCTCCACATTAATGGTTTCAGTGGTATTAAATCTTTTTTTATATCCCCAAAGTTGTTTATGCATAATTCAATTTATATCATATTCTTTCATCTACATTTCAAAAATAAGTAAAATAGATTACATCCAAAATAATATATTAAATAATAAGTTTTAAATGAGGAAACCAGCTTCATTGGCCAAACGGTCTAAGGCGTTACATAAAAATCATAAATCCTATCATATAAAAATTGGCCAATGAACTTCCCATAGTATATTCCAAGTAAGGTCCTTTCTCAAGAGGCGAATGTGATATTAATTAATTAATTTGGATTTTCTCAGAAATATGTATATGTGATGACATTGGCCCTTTTTCGACCAAAGTACAGATATATTACCGAGAGCCATAGCTAACCTAATCCAACCTAACCTAACCTTACCTAACTACCCTAACCTAACCTATCCACTTTATTCTAAAATAACCTAATATGAGAAACTTAGATCCTAGAAATTAGGTGAGGCTGCAAGAAAACGGCGCAAGACTTACATATAACGGGACTTCAAAAAGAGAAATGACTTTAAAACAAGTATGAAGTACAACAGCAAAACTCTTTTATTTCATACTTAGTCAAAACCACTATGGCATTATATAGAAAGCCTAGGCATTTTATAGAACGCCTGTATTTCACACATTACCGGGAACATATACACTTTAATAAGTCTTCACATACCATAAAAAAGTATTCACGTGCTCCAGGTTAAATAACACTGCATTACCTTTTAAGAGCGCTTGCCAGTTAATCACTTATTATCACGTGTGTGGAGTTATGTAATAAGTATAGGCCTATATATATATGTTTTCAAAGCTTTGAGGAACTGCTTTATTTGCTTATCTCGAATACGACATCAAATTGTCTATGACCCGCCTCGGTGGCGTAGTTGACTAACGCGCCAGTCGTGTTGAGCCAGACCACCGAGGACGGGGAGATCGAGGTTCGAATCTCGGTCGGGTGAACTGGGGGTTGGTTTTTCCTAAATGGTTTTCCACTCTCCCTACACGCAAATGCGGGTTCACTTCCTCTAAATTCAACCTTCCCAATTCCTAATCCATTAGTGTAATTAGTACTTAAGCGTATAACCCGAACGGGTAGTAAGACGCGGTGCTAAAATTAAAAATTAAATTTAAATTAAATTAATTGTCTATGATTAAGCAACAATTTTTTATTAATATGTTTGTGATTTTTTTTCCTACATATTGACAGACTAGCCGATAAATAAACCACTCAGGTTATGGTCATTAATAATCGGGTTTCCTGTGCTTTTTTTTTACTACCATTTGTACATTCTTCTCATTCTTCTAGCCCCAAACATTTTTAACGACCCATATTGGTGGGACAAATTCCCCTACATTCAGTATCATTCATGTCCCAAAAAACATAACATAAATATAAAGAAAATAAAAAATAAATAAATAAAGTTTGGAATGGAGCAATTTGTTTGGTCCGAACCTTAAAGCATCATTTTCAATGCAGGTTTCCAGTGCTAATACCTATAATCAGCCGGCAATTATCACAATCCACCACTTTCTTTATGGACAGCATTTCTTTTCATCGGGCCACACTCATTTCAAGCCCCCCTCCCCCCTCTCCCTTCAACAACATTTTATTTTTCAAGGGCGTCTGTATACTTAAGATATAAACTAAAAAAAAAAAACTTTTGAAGAGAGTTTCCCAGGTGTTCAATAATATTACATAGCACGATTCAAAAATGATTAGATAGAGATGCCTTCTATCTTTTTGTGACGTAGCAGATTTAAAGAAACCTTAAAAAAAACTTTGTGGTACTTTTATTACTTTTGTATATTAAAGGAGGCCCAAACATATTTTCAATAAATTATTTCTACAAAATAGCACTTTGATTTTAAAACGTTTAATTTTATTTTTTACAAACCACGTCCATCTTATTCTTCGTCCGGGTTATCTTAATTTAACTAGACTGATTTAATATAGATGAGGAAGGTAGAATTAAGAGGAAATACATCCTATTTGCTAGTGGGACAGCGGGAAACCATTTAGGTAGGATAAATCAACCTCAGTACATCCATCTGGGATTCGAACCCCAATATTCCTGACATCTGACAAGGCAAGCTTGACGCTCACCGATGCAGGTAAAACTTTTTCCTAAAAAAAAAGGTCTATATAATTTTTTTAAAACTATTATTAGTAGGACTATGTCATAAACTATATATATTTAAAGTGTTTTTTTAAAACATTGAATGTGAGAAAAGAATGTTTGTTAATATTTTAACTCTAAACAAAAACAAACAATTTTGAGTTGAAACCTTTTCCAATAATATTATAAACTTAGGTCTATTTTTAACATTTATCAAAATTTACAGCACAATATTTCGGCCATAATAACTTAACTAACATCAATTTATGTATTTATAAAAAGACCGCATTGGTTGCCAAGCGGAATAGAGACGTCAGTCTCGTATAGTCCGTTTTCCTGCTGACTTGGATGTAGGGATTCGAATCCATACCAAGTGTACTGTGAATGATCCATCCTAAATAGTTTTCCAGCCTTCCTACACGCAAATACTAGTTTTGTTTATTTATTTAGCATCGCGTCTTACTACCCGTTCGGGTTATACGCTTAAGTACTAATTACGCTAATGGGTAAGGGATTGGAAAGGTTGAATATAGAGGAAACGAACCTGCATTTGCGTGGAGGGAGAGTGAAAAACCACTCTCAGCTCACCCGACCGAGATTCGAACCTCGATCGCCCCGTCCTCGGAAGTCTAGCTCAACACGAAACTAGCACGTTAGCTAACTACGCCACTGAGGCGGGTGCAAATACTAGTGAGTTTACTTTGGATTATCCCTTTCTGATCCCTCCCCCATTTGCGTATAGATGAGGATAGGCCATATAGTAAAATAAGATCACGGAAATATTTCTAAAAAGAGATAAAATATTTATTTAAAAATCACCACTAATCCAAACAGGGTCAACGGATTTTTCTTGAGCAATAAAAATCCTTAGCACAACTTCCATCAGAGGGGGAACAAAACCGCTAGCCCCATGTCGAGTGTGACATGTAAAAGTGGAAGGCCCTTTCGCTCTCACTCATAGAAATTCTCGTGTGCCGATACAATCAGTCGGTTCAGAAAGTGCACGTTAAATACCTCAAATAAATAAAATGTATAGGAAATTCTCCAGCATTGGGATTTAGGGAAAGTGGGAAAACATTCAGTAAAAAAAAAACCACTCTCAGTAAAGTCGACCGAGATTCGAGCCTTGACCCCCCCAGTCAATGGCGATCCAGTTTAACAAGAAAGTAACTCGTGAGAACAAGCACCCACAAATTCGGGTTGTCAAATAATTCCTCCCTGATTAGCCAAAAGCTCCAAACGGAGAACACTATCAATTTTATTGGAGTCTACATGACAAAATACGATGTATATCGATGTTTATCCCTCTTTCTTTCTCTATGGTTTT
Organism: Timema genevievae; assembly: GCA_902155825.1. NCBI lineage: Eukaryota > Metazoa > Arthropoda > Insecta > Phasmatodea > Timematidae > Timema > Timema genevievae. The sequence continues at coordinate 265,156 of CABFWO010000016.1, forward strand.
ATCAGCGGGTCTTCTTCTTATCCACCTGCTCTTTGTAATGGAATGTCTTGACGGAAAAAAAAGTAAATACAAAAAAAAAATTGAAAAAACCCAACAAGTACAAGGTAAAATTATTTATTCTTGAAGTTTCGCTTTACAGTCCGTTTACGTTGAATCCGACAAGTATTATTCTTTGTCTACTATCCTACGAGAGCCATCGGAAGGTGGTAAATTTGGGTAAAGAGGGGAGTGTGTGAAGTGTCTAACAAATTTTTGAAAATCTTTACAGTTAAACATATACAAAATACTAAGGGATGCAATATACACTTATAGGGTATATATACACCATATAATTGTATAGTATATACCGCTTTATTTATTACATTATATTTTAACGGCTCTATGGTCTAGTGGTCAAGGTTCCTGGCTTCAGACCCAGAGGTCCCGGGTTCGATCTCTGGCGCTCCCAAAATTCTTTTGTTCTCGTTCTGATGACCATATGACACCCTATATCCACTAATGTTGGCTATCGGTTCGCTATCGGCGACGGTCGCTCTGTCGGTATAATTCACGGGCTCACACCATGGAGTTTTTTTATAATTATTTTTTATCATATAATTAAATATAATTTTCATAAATTCATACAACAAACTATGTGATCTGCAAACTGTCACTTTTCATGGATAGTATCAACATCTTTACATTACTAATAAAATAATAAAGTGTTCCTCGATTTTGTTCAACATAAAATACTATTCTATTTTATAGACGTCCCTTCCAATAAAAATTGGACTTGTATATTTCAATCGCATCTTATTACCAATTTGGGGTATATTCACTTATGAATTTATATTATATAGGGGGTAGGGATGATGAACATGAAATATACTCTAATTTGCGTGGAGAGAGTGGGAAATGATTTTATTAGAAACCATCCTCTACTATAACTTTATTTGAATTGATCTAACCGAAGTATGATTAGACATTGGCATGAAAAAGAATTTTGAGGAAAAGCCGAATCCGATAAATGTGTTTAACATACAACATGAAATGAGCTTTGATTTATAAATCGTAATACATAAAAATATATAATGGTAGCATGATATATAAATAGTAATATATATTTATAAATGATGTTATTTATATATATTAACCATTTATAAATTCTATATTATCTGCTATATATTATCAGTTATAAATCCAAAAGTACCAGGTATATAGTACCATTTATAAATCAAAGACTATCATCTATACATTACTATTTATAAATTAAGAATTATCAGCCATAGTTAATTAATTAAAATAAATAACATATTTATTAGCTGTTTTAACAAGAATCTTTAAGTACTTCCAAACTATGCATTAAAATTATAGAGTTAAAATTGGTAAAACATCGTTTTATTAAATTTATAGAAGAAGTTGATGGCATGCGGTCTGTTTGCATTGGGAGAGTTGAGATAAACCTCGAATGTCGTCGTCTCATGCTGCGGCTGACTTCCAAACGCCCTTGAAGGGTTCGTGTTAGGATGGACATGTCTGGGAAGTATAGTAATATATTGTATAAAAATCTAAGGACGCAGATAATATCTGTCAGGTTTCTTGTTGCTCACCTGTGCGCAGATCTCTGTGAAGGAACACGCAGTCATCCCGCTTCCCTTGACCCCCGACCTATCTCTACGTCTTTACTGCACATCAGGTGTGTGTATGTGTGTGTGTGTGTGTGTGTGTGTGCTAGGGCCGTGTCTTAGTGGGACACCGGTCACCGTCACCAATGACAGGTTTCAAAGTACATTAGTTTGAATTGCAACTTTTCACACTGGTACACTACAGTTTCTGACCGAGTCACGGTGACACGACAGTGTATGAACTCGTCACATTTAACCGACAAGGTCTCAGTGTCAGAGCTCCACCCCATGCTACGGACAAGGTCTCAGTGTCAGAGCTCCACCCCATGTTACGGACAAGGTCTCAGTGTCAGAGCTCCACCCCATGTTACGGACAAGGTCTCAGTGTCAGAGCTCCACCCCATGCTACGGACAAGGTCTCAGTGTCAGAGCTCCACCACATGTTACGGACAAGGTCTCAGTGTCAGAGCTCCACCCCATGTTACGGACAAGGTCTCAGTGTCAGAGCTCCACCCCATGTTACGGACAAGGTCTCAGTGTCAGAGCTCCACCCCATGCTACGGACAAGGTCTCAGTGTCAGAGCTCCACCACATGTTACGGACAAGGTCTCAGTGTCAGAGCTCCACCCCATGTTACGGACAAGGTCTCAGTGTCAGAGCTCCACCCCATGTTACGGACAAGGCCACAGTGTCAGAGCTCCACCCCATGCTACGGACAAGGTCTCAGTGTCAGAGCTCCACCACATGTTACGGACAAGGTCTCAGTGTCAGAGCTCCACCCCATGTTACGGACAAGGTCTCAGTGTCAGAGCTCCACCCCATGTTACGGACAAGGCCACAGTGTCAGAGCTCCACCCCATGTTACGGACAAGGTCTCAGTGTCAGAGCTCCACCCCATGCTACGGACAAGGTCTCAGTGTCAGAGCTCCACCACATGTTACGGACAAGGTCTCAGTGTCAGAGCTCCACCCCATGTTACGGACAAGGTCTCAGTGTCAGAGCTCCACCCCATGTTACGGACAAGGTCTCAGTGTCAGAGCTCCACCCCATGCTACGGACAAGGTCTCAGTGTCAGAGCTCCACCACATGTTACGGACAAGGTCTCAGTGTCAGAGCTCCACCCCATGTTACGGACAAGGTCTCAGTGTCAGAGCTCCACCCCATGTTACGGACAAGGTCTCAGTGTCAGAGCTCCACCCCATGCTACGGACAAGGTCTCAGTGTCAGAGCTCCACCACATGTTACGGACAAGGTCTCAGTGTCAGAGCTCCACCCCATGTTACGGACAAGGTCTCAGTGTCAGAGCTCCACCCCATGTTACGGACAAGGTCTCAGTGTCAGAGCTCCACCCCATGCTACGGACAAGGTCTCAGTGTCAGAGCTCCACCACATGTTACGGACAAGGTCTCAGTGTCAGAGCTCCACCCCATGTTACGGACAAGGTCTCAGTGTCAGAGCTCCACCCCATGTTACGGACAAGGTCTCAGTGTCAGAGCTCCACCCCATGCTACGGACAAGGTCTCAGTGTCAGAGCTCCACCACATGTTACGGACAAGGTCTCAGTGTCAGAGCTCCACCCCATGTTACGGACAAGGTCTCAGTGTCAGAGCTCCACCCCATGTTACGGACAAGGTCTCAGTGTCAGAGCTCCACCCCATGCTACGGACAAGGTCTCAGTGTCAGAGCTCCACCACATGTTACGGACAAGGTCTCAGTGTCAGAGCTCCACCCCATGTTACGGACAAGGTCTCAGTGTCAGAGCTCCACCCCATGTTACGGACAAGGTCTCAGTGTCAGAGCTCCACCCCATGCTACGGACAAGGTCTCAGTGTCAGAGCTCCACCACATGTTACGGACAAGGTCTCAGTGTCAGAGCTCCACCCCATGTTACGGACAAGGTCTCAGTGTCAGAGCTCCACCCCATGTTACGGACAAGGTCTCAGTGTCAGAGCTCCACCCCATGCTACGGACAAGGTCTCAGTGTCAGAGCTCCACCACATGTTACGGACAAGGTCTCAGTGTCAGAGCTCCACCCCATGTTACGGACAAGGTCTCAGTGTCAGAGCTCCACCCCATGTTACGGACAAGGTCTCAGTGTCAGAGCTCCACCCCATGCTACGGACAAGGTCTCAGTGTCAGAGCTCCACCACATGTTACGGACAAGGTCTCAGTGTCAGAGCTCCACCCCATGTTACGGACAAGGTCTCAGTGTCAGAGCTCCACCCCATGTTACGGACAAGGTCTCAGTGTCAGAGCTCCACCCCATGCTACGGACAAGGTCTCAGTGTCAGAGCTCCACCACATGTTACGGACAAGGTCTCAGTGTCAGAGCTCCACCCCATGTTACGGACAAGGTCTCAGTGTCAGAGCTCCACCCCATGTTACGGACAAGGTCTCAGTGTCAGAGCTCCACCCCATGCTACGGACAAGGTCTCAGTGTCAGAGCTCCACCACATGTTACGGACAAGGTCTCAGTGTCAGAGCTCCACCCCATGTTACGGACAAGGTCTCAGTGTCAGAGCTCCACCCCATGTTACGGACAAGGCCACAGTGTCAGAGCTCCACCCCATGCTACGGACAAGGTCTCAGTGTCAGAGCTCCACCACATGTTACGGACAAGGTCTCAGTGTCAGAGCTCCACCCCATGTTACGGACAAGGTCTCAGTGTCAGAGCTCCACCCCATGTTACGGACAAGGTCTCAGTGTCAGAGCTCCACCCCATGCTACGGACAAGGTCTCAGTGTCAGAGCTCCACCACATGTTACGGACAAGGTCTCAGTGTCAGAGCTCCACCCCATGTTACGGACAAGGTCTCAGTGTCAGAGCTCCACCCCATGTTACGGACAAGGTCTCAGTGTCAGAGCTCCACCCCATGCTACGGACAAGGTCTCAGTGTCAGAGCTCCACCACATGTTACGGACAAGGTCTCAGTGTCAGAGCTCCACCCCATGTTACGGACAAGGTCTCAGTGTCAGAGCTCCACCCCATGTTACGGACAAGGTCTCAGTGTCAGAGCTCCACCCCATGCTACGGACAAGGTCTCAGTGTCAGAGCTCCACCACATGTTACGGACAAGGTCTCAGTGTCAGAGCTCCACCCCATGTTACGGACAAGGTCTCAGTGTCAGAGCTCCACCCCATGTTACGGACAAGGTCTCAGTGTCAGAGCTCCACCCCATGCTACGGACAAGGTCTCAGTGTCAGAGCTCCACCACATGTTACGGACAAGGTCTCAGTGTCAGAGCTCCACCCCATGTTACGGACAAGGTCTCAGTGTCAGAGCTCCACCCCATGTTACGGACAAGGTCTCAGTGTCAGAGCTCCACCCCATGCTACGGACAAGGTCTCAGTGTCAGAGCTCCACCACATGTTACGGACAAGGTCTCAGTGTCAGAGCTCCACCCCATGTTACGGACAAGGTCTCAGTGTCAGAGCTCCACCCCATGTTACGGACAAGGTCTCAGTGTCAGAGCTCCACCCCATGCTACGGACAAGGTCTCAGTGTCAGAGCTCCACCACATGTTACGGACAAGGTCTCAGTGTCAGAGCTCCACCCCATGTTACGGACAAGGTCTCAGTGTCAGAGCTCCACCCCATGTTACGGACAAGGTCTCAGTGTCAGAGCTCCACCCCATGCTACGGACAAGGTCTCAGTGTCAGAGCTCCACCACATGTTACGGACAAGGTCTCAGTGTCAGAGCTCCACCACATGTTACGGACAAGGTCTCAGTGTCAGAGCTCCACCACATGTTAAGGACAAGGTCTCAGTGTCAGAGCTCCATCCCATGTTACGGACAAGGCCACAGTGTCAGAGCTCCACCACATGTTACGGAAAGGGTCACTGTGTCCGGGCAAGTCATAGCTTGAGTTACGAGTACAAGTTTAAATAGGAGCGTTCGCACCGGGACACCGACGACGAACAATGTGTTTGTGTGTAAGGGCCGCCCTTAGCAGGCGTCGGCACTGGGCTAGCATTTTTTTTTGCGGGGCTCTCCAGTTATCTGCCTTCCACACCCAATTTGTTTGAACTCTATTTTTGTTTAATATCATTACAGTAGTTTGCCCCTATATTCTCATTTTCAGCCGTATAAGTTAGTGTCAGGAAATGCTCTAAAAGGTAAATAAATACATGTAATAATTAATGCTATAAACCATGTTTTTATACATATAAGGGTTGATTTCTTCCCAGCCCTTAGTTCGATTTTCTTACCTAACAAACTTGATCTGTATAAAAGTACAACGAACAACTCTTCCAAGTTTGAATTAAATTGCTTTATTCATTCACAAGTTATCGTGAGACATACCCACCACAGACAAAATGCAAACAGGTGGAGTTAAAACGGAGAATTCTTTTCACTCGTTCAATAAATCAAACTACATGATTATGATTCTATTTGTTTCTTTACTCTAACGATATTTGCTAGATCACCAATACAGGGAACCTACTTACTATACAATTGGGAAATGAGTTTTTTTTGGTCAAAATTGATAACATTTTACTATCCTATTTATTTTATAAGTACTAACCCATCATTTTCTGTATCATCATCCGCTCATCTGATCGGGATATGGAAAGAGGCTCCACGGAAAGAATGTACGATTAGTACATTCAGACGTCCCCTGAGCCTCAGTACATCAGTACTGGCTAATATTTCCGCAAACCAAGCTACAGATAAATGTAACCCATACACGCCATTGTTATTATATAAATGGTGTATGGACGTTGAAGTGAAGTGGGTATGCAAGGATAGGAGAGTATGAAGAAAGTTAGTGAGGATGGACTAAGTACGGAGTAGTTCTTTTTGAGGTATATGTACAGTTTCTTGCCTACCTCGTAAGGGAACGGCGTGATTATGTATGTGTGTATGTATATATGTAGCATGTGTGTTTATATATATATATGCATGCATGTATGAATGTATAAGCCTATATGTATATATGCATGTGTGTATGTATATATGTTATGTATGTATATAATATAATATGTATGTATGTATATAATATATGTTTGTGTGTATGTATAGGCCTGCATGTATATATATATGTATGTATATATACATGTATTAATGCATGCATGTATATACATGTATGTGTGAATGTATAGGCATATATGTATGTATGTGTGTTTATATAAATATATGTATGTATATATGGAAGTAAGCATATGTGTTTGTATAAATGTATGTATATATGTATGTATATATTCTGTATGTATGTAAAAGGGCTATAGTTTAAACCCCTCGATTCTTGTATCAATCTAAAATACCAGATTAAACTAGAATCAGAGGAATATTTTTTTCCCGCACCGCGACTCAATACCTGTCCGGACTGTACACATTGTAGCTACGCTAATGGTGTAGAGAGGAGTAGGATAATATTCAGAAGAAGTTTACCCACATTGTGTGTGAGAAACCTTTTTAAAATCCCACTACACCCAGCTTGGATTTGAACCTTTACCTCCCCATCACAGGAGAAATCAGACCAAGTGGGTCTGACATTCAGTCCGCGTGCGCTCTTGTGCGGGTAAGAAAATTGTATTACTTCTCACTTTTACTCCAACAATGGTTTTCAAATTTACTACGCAATCAAATACATTTACTTTTATGTAGCACATTTTTTTTACATAACTACTTTAAATTATATTTAGTATTCCTAAATATTACGTATTCATTAGGAATAATTTATGTTGCGAGACTAAACCAAAATCAAGTTGGGTGTATTTTTTTAAAGGTCTAACACCTTAGCTCAGTAGTTAACATATTTGCATACTGTACTTAAAGTCTTTGGTTCCATTTCCGGTACGGTCGAATAAATAATCATTGATGCAATTATGGCTTACCCTTTCATAGAAATAAAAATAATGGCCGGAGGAATTGGCGGTGTTTCTGTTTTAGAATTAAATCAGTTTGTAAGTCGTGTGATATGATAAAGCTGTTTCAGAAAGCGCACGTTAAGCACACACAATTAATAATAACTAAATCCGTTTCGGTGGCCTTATGGTCTAATGCGTCGCTCTCGCAGTAGACTAGACTGCTGATGACGAGGAGATCGTGGGTAGATCCCGGTCGGGTGTATTGAGAATGTTTTTCCTAAATGATTTCACAGTTTCCTTTCCAAGCAAATGCGGGTATACTTAATATAAATTCAACCTTCCTCATTCCTAACCGACTAGCTCTAACAGATAGAAAGACGGTGTGTTAAAATAAAAGTTTCCCGTGTAATTTTAGTTTACTAATGTAATAGCCACGTGACAGGAGACATAATCATGTTCGTTTCATTGATCCTACTTTGTTCGTGGTTATTAAACCATAAATTACTGTTTTTATCGTCTCAAAACTATATTATGATAAGGTAAAGAGGGGTTGTTGTGTGGTTCTACAGTGATCCTTCGATGTAATATTTAATAAAATAATTTAAAAAAATAAAGACAATGACGGAAAACTTAAAAAATAACTCGAATCTAAATTAAAAAAAAAGCGACTGTCGCAACTCCTAGCAATCTGCCATTGAGCCGCCATGCTGTCTGCGTCGTTCGATGGATGGCCTTCACGAGGAGAAAACATGCAAACGATTTCCAAGAAAGGAAAAAAAAAAAAGCAGGAAAACAACACGAGTATAATTCACTTCAACTGGTCAGTAAACATCTCATTGAGCTCATCAAATAAATAAATACTTGTTCAAGAGGAGGAAAGGGGGGAAGGGGGATTTGGGAGAAAGAACACCACTTCGACGTTGCACCTGGTGGTACAGACTTCATTGGTGACGTACCACTTATACCTCTGACCTTTACCTTTAAAAAAAAAAAATTGCGAGTACACCCCATCTGGAGGGAATCCGATGCTTTACTGTAGTAATGGGTTTTTATAATCCTGTAAAAAAAATACTGTCCCTAACTTGTGTTTTTTTATTTCATCCCACCTTGAGGTGGTAGTGTAACGAACGCGAGATAAGGTTCGTGTTTTCGTGGTTTTTATAGCAAAACATTTTTTTTTTGGCCGAAATTTGTAGAATATTTCTTCAGTAGAAACATAAAAGTTTATTTTAATCCACATGGTGATATCAACAGTTGTTGAATATCTGTCAGGAGCAGAGCGGAATTAGATGAGAAACTGTTTTAATGAAGATAAAAAAGTGGTCATTAAATTCCAGGACACCCTTGACAGATATTCAACAAATGTTGATATCACAACGTGAAGAAAATTAAACTCTTAAGTTTCTACTGGAGCAATATTTGATTTATTTTGGGATTTCTTTTTCTATATCCATTTATTTATTTAAGGTACTTAACGTGCAATTTCTGAACCGATTGATTATATCACCACATTATAATTTTTCTATGAGCGAGAGCGAAAGGGCCTACCGATTCTGCTGGAAAAAGATATTTTCACATACCTTCCAGCTATTTTTTACATGCCACAATCAACACGGGACAGACGGCTTTACTTCCCATCCGAAGGAAATTGTGCTATGAATTGTTATAGCAGTTTTGCTATATTATTATTATTATTATTATTATTATTATTATTATTATTATTTAGCACCGCGTCTTACTACCCGTTCGGGTTATACGCTTAAGTACTAATTACGCTAATGGATTAGGAATTGTGAAGGTTGAATTTAGAGGAAGTGAACCCGCATTTGCGTGGAGGGAGAGTGGAAAACCATTTAGGGAAAAACCACCCCCAGTTCACCCGACCGAGATTCGAACCTCGATCTCCCCGTCCTCGGTGATCTGACTCAACACGACTAGCGCGTTAGCCAACTACGCCACCGAGGCGGGTAGTTTTGCTATACAAACTGAAAAAAACACTACCCTTTTCTCACGTTCTCTACATTCCCCACCTTAAGAATAAATGACGAAATCTGGGTGATCTTAATTAGTCTTGATGTACAATACCTTAGCTTAGTCAGTAGTGGGTCTATCTACTGAACTAAGGGTACCGAGTTCGATTTCCTGGCATGGCTGAAAAATGTATCATTGATGAAATGTGGGTTTTCCCTTTCACAATGATGAATCAACGGCTGGGGGCTGGTTGTTGTGTCTATTCTAGATTTAAGTTAGTTTTTAAGTCGTGTTCTGATATAATCAGTAGGTTCAGAAATTGAAAGTTTAATACCTCAAATAAATGGAAAAATTAATCTTGTCACCATCGTTTACGATTACTCTACAGTTAGCTAGGCCATCAAACTCGTCAGAATGTGACATGTTTACTCTTTGGGGTTTCTTAGAATATCTATCCAACTCGACCTCTGGACTCAAAGTTCATACAAAGTGATCATGATTGACCTCAATAAATAGATCACCATCTGGCACAAACATATGGTTGATTAATAGTATTTTTCGAGAAGTGTTATTGATTGCGAACGAACCGTCCCAACAGTTGCAATTTATGTTATAACTGTCAACATAATAAGATAGTGATTAAAAAAAACAAGCATTATTTAGATATCCACCCATTTTCCTTCCCGGAGAACGTCGGAAGTACGCAAGAGGGAGAAACTTCATGTAAAAAGCGCACCTAGACCTTGTATCAAAAAGGCACAGGGAAAGAACAACTGCACTACCTGGCAACATGGCAAACATGTATTGTAAACAACCCCCTTACTTTTTACAATATTTTTAGCACCGCGTCTTACTACCCGTTCGGGTTATACGCTTAAGTACTAATTACGCTAGTGGGATAGGAATTGGGAGGGTTGAATATATGGGAAGTGAACCCGCATTTGCGGGAAGGGAGAGTGGAAAACCATTTAGGAAAAACCGCCCCAGTTCACCCGACCGAGATTCGAACCCCGATCTCCCCGTCCTCGACAGTCGAGCTTAACACGACTAGCGCGTTAGCTAACTACACCACCGAGGCGGGTCTCTTGACAATAATTACGATAAAATACCACAGCTACAGCAATCCCCTTTTTCTTTACAGTAGTTGGGTTAGGTGTTGCCATGGGGCTCAGAGACTACACCCAATGTCATTTCTGAGGTAACTTTGGGTCTTATGGAGAAAATCTTTATCCTCGCTCTTGCTCAGTTGCCAAATATCATCGTTCTCAGCTATGTCTGAAGGTGGTGTGCTGGGGGTAAGAAGTAGCTACTGGCAACCTCGACTAACCAGCGTTGCGAAACTTGTATTATATTTGAGGGAAGATTGACCACACGAAAACTAGAGAATGACAACATTGTTTCCCAATAGTAACCAGGCAATTCCCTTAGTTATGATATCCAGTGTACAAATAACGGTGCTCTTTCGATGCTCCTACCTTGTGCACTTCTGATACACTCCAAAGACGGTACACAAATTTGGCCTATGCACTTTCAGTACGCATCCTTTCCATAATCAGCTTAGATTCTTAAAATACAACTAGGCCTATATATTTGCCATGAAAAATGCTATTTAAAAGTTTAAATGTAACCATAAAATGATTAAAGCTTCACACTGATTTTTCTAGGAATGGATATCTAAAATACCCTTTTTCCTAACGGCATCCTACTTTATAGAAGGATTTAGATAAGAATAAAAGCCTTTCAGAGATTCATCCCAACCAAAATTTAGTGCATATATATGGTGCTCCATTTTATGAAAAGGTTGGTTATTCTGGCTGTATTCAGCTAGCCCCTGGTTTAATAGATTATACTTTACTTCTCGCGTCTACTTGCGATACGCACTTCTCTACAAAGAGTGCGTCAGACTATTCGGACAATTAACAAACTTTTAAAATCCGCAAAGGTCTATAATGGCACACCAAAAGGGGGGTAAGGGGAATAAGTAAGGCTTTTGCCCCCTATTAAGACAAAAAATAATTATAATTAAAGCTTAAAACATAGGATGTAAAATTATAGATGACCAAGCGTAGCAAGGTCCCGTTTTAAATTGACCATTTGGAATTTAATAGGTTTGTCTGTTTTTCCTACTGTTTGTTCCGTGGTAGCTGTCAACATTGGCCATGGGCATTCTTTAAAACTAGGCCGAACAACGTATGTAGATGGTTTTTCAATCTGGGTATCCGTTTCAATATGGCGGCTGCTCAAAATGTTTTTCGTTTAGTATCTCATCTCAAGTAATTTTAATTTCAAACTCTAAGCAAATTGATAAATATAAGTTACCATTAAAAAAAATTAGATAGAGAAAATGTCAGACGAATTTTTTATTATAATAATTACTAAACATATTATACTTCATGGGACTACATTTATTTCATATATAGCTAAATTTACCATGAATCGACATTCATATATAAATACCACCATTATATTATACTTTTAATCGGAATGTTATTTAAGACGAGTATATTAATATATTTTTAGCACCGTGTCTTACCAAACTTTCGTGGTAAAGGCTTATCAGTCATGTTATTTTCCACAAACGAACGTAAGTGAAAAACACAAAACATGGATATCTAGCCTTTTTTTTGTGCATATTAGCATATAATTTAAAAAAGGTGAAAATTATGTCCCAAAGTTTATCATAGCCATAATTTTGTGTTTATTTCTCTAGGTAACGTTACTTAAAGTAGTTAAGTTCATATTATAAATACTAAGAAATGGTTCAAATTGCTTATGCTATTTTTTAAATGTACATGAACGCCATATTGTTTGACCTAGGCCTATACATCGTATTTTAACTATCTTGACCTTAGTTTCACTTTTGCATTTGGTTAACTTAGTCAAAATAGCTAACAGGTACAGCTTTAAAATTAAAAAATACATTAGTTTTCTGATTTAGATTTAAGTGACTTTGGATGCTTTTTAAAATAACTTTTTCTATAAACAGATTTATATCAAGATAAAGACAAAACGCCCGGAGGTTGATATGTAAAATTTTAATTTACAACTCATCATAATTGTGAAGTGTCGAAAACATTTTGAAACCATCTCCGTATTTCACGATCGGTCGTTACAAGGTTGTGGGCATAATATAAAAAAAAACCTCAAGTTCAAACTTGAAAGAGGAGACGTGAAATGCGGAATTTTTTATTCCCCCACCTCCATCCACCCCACCGTCAGCCAAGTGTCCGAGTGAAGGCTATGAGGTCATCTCGAGGTCATGGAGAATTTGGAGGTCAGCCAATGACGGGTTCATGCACACGCCAGACGTTCCGACTGCGCTGGGCTGGAATTCTTGGCGGCTTTCAGCGGCCCACTACGGTCATATTAGTTACCCATCATACTGTCCAAATGACTTGTGTTCATCTCAGACATTCTGATTACACGTGTAGTATTTGTCACTAATACTGATAACGGCCAAAGCTAATACTAGTACTTTCCGAAAGACTGAATTTATAATTTAAATTATTTTTATACTACACGTGCCATGTCTAACAGTGCACGAACAAAATTTTACCCATTAATTTATCTAAGTGGCGAGCTTAATAATTTCAGAAATTCTAGCTACACATCTGAAATTTGTTCTTCAGCTAGCATTAAACTAATATGTCGCATTAAAAAAAATTAGCACTAACAGTACTACACTCGGAAATTAATTTTGGGGTGTGAAAGAAGGATTAATGTAATTGAAGATATTAATTTCCCACTTTTTTTTCATTTTGGAATTTCAGGGACACTTTTAATGTATATTTTAAATATCAAGTCGTAGCCTATACATTTGAAATATCTTAGTGTTCTATTATGTATATCATAGTGATAATTCCAATATTTAAGTTTTTGTTAAAATTATTTGCGATCTTAGGAAAAAGGGGTGGGAGAGATAAGGTGTTTAACTGGCGTTTGAAGAAATTATCAGTTAAATCCATATTACGAATTAAGAACACAACCCAAATGATATTTTTTCCCCCAAGAACTTAACTAACTAATTTTTTGGGAGGAAGGAAAAACAGTAAGTATTTATGGGTCTGTCGTACCACACCGCACTTATTATAACTGCAAATTGTTCTTGATGAAATCGGGATCCAACTGGCGAGATTTTGATGAAGATTGACATAATCGGTTCATGGGGAATACCAGACAGCTCTAAAGCATATAATATATTGCTCGATGTCAACTGGGATAAGGTCATCCGCTACAAGTTTTACTAGTAACCTTCTAATTAAAACCAAAATAGTGGGGGCAAATATGAAATAAATTAAAGCAATTTGCTGCAATATAACACGAACATACCGTGGTCTTATTTATCCATGTACTGTGTCAGTGTATTAACTAGCGTTAGACAGTGTCACAACCAGAAAATGAGTTTCGGGATGAAGAAACACTGATGGAATTCAAGATATTATTTTCCTACTTTTTTCTATTTTAGAATTTCAGGGACACTTTTAATGTCTATTTTAAAATCAAGTTTATATTTTACTGTTTCCAGTCTGTGGCCTTGGTCAGTTTTTTTATTCAAGTCATATATTCTCCACTAACGGCTTGCTAGGCCTGTCATAGCTTCATATGGCTTATAATATAACTTAAGATTAAGACAGGCACAGCATCCATCCCCAGTCATTAATTCATCACATTAAACCAATGATAAATTTTTCGGCCAAGCCAGGAATCGAACCCGAGACCCTAAACCCAGTAGACAGACACGCTACTGACTGAGCTAAGGAGTCTGATATTTTTAAATACGATCTTGGTCTAATGGTAAGCATTCCTTGCTACTAATCTAGAGTTCCTGTGTTCGATTCCGGTGGTGCCATATGTATTTTCCCCGAAGGTGAGTTGTTCCTATGGTGGCCGTGGTCTGGTTAAGCAGGCTCAATTTAGGTTTACGACTTATACTTGCACCACATAACCATCATAATAATATTAATCATCATCATCATCATCATCATCATAATCATCATCGGGGTGAAGTAACCACACCTACATGGTGACCCAACATCAGAAGACGGATACATACAGTGTTCGCCATTGCCGATAGAAGACAAAGAATGTCAGCCGACAAATCCTGGTGGCATACACTAAAAATATATAATTATAATTTAAAAAAAAGCCTTCACTGTGAAAAAGGAAGCCCCAAATTCAGCAATGATTCGTTTTTCGTCCATGCCGGGAATTGATTCGTAGTTGAATAGGAAGACTGAGCTAAGATATTTGATTCGAGCAGATATTGTGTATTCAATTTATAGAGATAACTTACTAGACGGGATGAACACCAGGACGATACGATACATATCGTAAGGTCGTAAGCGATACGCGATAATTTTCTTATAAGATAGGTATCGCTTGTCGGCGTTCAAACTGTACGCAAGTGACCAAACAGGTACACACCAATAAGATGGCGACGCTCTGATATTCTCTTCACTCAGTATCATACGATATTTCAAGGTGACGACATGTCTAGGTCAAGCCAGGTCAAAGAAACACTCTTAATTTCTTTAATGGGCAGGAGTCACGAGTTGCAATAAGAATTGAAAGCTCCCAGGACTCATTCTAAAAAAATTCTTTACATTTTCCTTCGTGTTGGTTGAGATTGTTCTCTTGAAACTACTGCAGAACTGTGTCACACATTAATTAAATTATACGGATGCAACCGATACTTCCTTTTCTTTCATTTACTGTTTTTAAAACACCAATACATCACGGGAACGGCATCTTCACTCGAAATGCTCATGATTATAACTGATAGACTGACTCTAAAATATGTCTCCTTCCTAAAGATCGTCTCACTTGTGGTGTGCAGCAAAATTATCTTAAGATAAAAGTCGCGCCTCTAAATGATCGCGCGATATAAATCGTATCGTCCTAGTGTGCATCATAGGGGTACGAGATTAAACGAATGGTTTTTTTTGCAGTTTTTATAGAAAACTATTTTGTTGGTCAAAATAAGTCAAATATTGCTCAAATAGAAATATAGAGTTTTATTTTCTTCACATAACCTTCACCACAACAGTTCTTGAATAACTGTCGAGGGTGTCTTGGAATTTGACGACAACCTTTTCTCGTTACTCAAAATAAAATGTTTCTTATCTAAAGTCACTATGCCCATGACAGATATTCAACAACTATTGATATCACCATGTTAAGAAAATAAAACTCTTTCTTTCTATTGGAGAATTATTTGATTAAGTTTGACCAAAAAAGGTTTTGATATTAAGACTGCAAAAACACAGTATTTTTCTCCCACAACGTTGACATTATAATTACAATTAATTAACTTTTTTTAGCACTGCGTCTTACTATCCGTTCGGTTTAACATGCCTTCTAAACTTTATATTAACGTAAGAAGTAACCTTATATTTTCTAAGATTTTATTTCTAATTAGAAATTTGGGAATTCGTCGGTAAAAATGAAGAATCGGATTTGAAAAACTAGTTTATTCAATTCATATCTAGTTAAAACAATTAAAATATTGTTAATCTGGATTAATATTAGATGATGTTGTTGTAACGGATACTGCCGATAAAACTTCCTGCTAATCATCCCTATCCTCCAAAGCTATTTCCTCCAAGTGGAGGGGTTTCACCCTACCCTCTTGCTCTTCCTCATTCTCCTTCCTCCTCAGAGAGCTATACGCAGGACTCTCATGGCTCACCTGCAAACATACATATCAACACAGCCCCTGTCATGTAGACCATACACAGCACGGCCTGTTTTATTAGAGGAATTTCACGTGTACTTTCCAACCAAACAGATTATAACATCAATTTAACCTTTGATAGAACATTAGACGTTACCAACCTGTGAACTATCAGTAAATCAGGATAGGATTTTCCATGTTATTGTTTTGAGTTTTATTTAACAAGTTTTAAAGATAAAACGTTAAAACAAATATCATACATTCTAAAACAATTCTCTAAATATATCATAATATTATCAACACTATTTTTTTTATCATAAAGTATTTCTATTACAAACGAGTCAACCCAATTTTTTTTATCATAAAGTAGTTCTACTACAAACGAGTCAAACCAATTTTTTTCATAATAAAGTAGTTCTATTACAAACAAGTTTATTAAAATTGTTTACAACTTTGGCTACGCTGTCTATTAACGAAAATGGCCAACAAGAATCTTTCTGTTAGGATATAGATCAAAAAAGTCCATGGAAGAATATGTCTTTCTATAATATGAAGCAAAAAAAGTGTATATTTTGAGAGTAATATCAATGTTGTCCAGGCTCATAGGGTAGAGTGTTTATACTTGTCAGCGGAAGAGGATAGATATTATTAGTAACTAACTTATAGCAGAGACCTCGCATGTTTAGCTGCTAATTTTATTCATTCCCTCGCTATCTATTTCGAACATTGGTGTCTGAGTGTGATAGTGGTTAAAATGTGCGTCAAGTTAAGATGCAACCCACTACGATAACTCATTCCTAAAGTGGGAAAACTTACCTCTTCGCTCGTCTTGCCGAACATTGGGTTATCGAAGGCCTGTGGGAGGCTCGTCCCGTGCTGCGCTCTACCGGTGTCCACCTGAACCTTGCCGCCATTCTCGCTGCCGGTCTCGCTGCTCTCACCCTCTTCTTCTTCTTCTTCCGCCTCTTTACCGAACCTCGCGAACACGAAGGGGACAGCTTCAGCCGAACTCAACAGATTCCTGGAGGAATAAAATATCTCCGGGGTTGTTTATACAACTATGTAGAGATTTGGTGCAAATAACTTTGTTTGCTATAATTTAAGGTAGGATGAAAATAAAACGAGAGCTAGGGCCCGAATTTAGTTTTGGATTTGCCAAAAAACTTTTTTTTGTGTGAAAATAAATCAAATATTGCATAAGTAAATACCTCCCTTTTAATTTTGTACAGTCCTTTGTGGAATATCTTAACCCCTATAGAACCCTAACCCCTCTTTAGAACGGCCTTGAATTAAATACATCAAAATTACTCATCAAATTCCAGAACCGATGACCGGAATAGACCAAGGAATAGTTTGTGGTTTCATTTTTATACATTCTTCATTTGACAGCAGCGAAATTTATACCAGTAGAATAGTTTTTTTCTTTCTTTATAAAATAATCATATTTCAATTTTCTTATATTTTTCCATTATTTTAAAACGAAAATAATTGCTAGAGTTTGATTTTGATGGCTTATTTTAAAAATAAATATTTTAATTGGTAAATATTTTTCATCAAAAATTCAAAGTATTACCAGAACTAAAAAATGGTGAGGGGATGATATGGATCATGAGAAAAAAATTAGGTGATAATATGGATGATGTGAAATAGTGAGAGGATGATATGGACCACGGAACTGGTCCAAACCCCGACCACACTACGGGTGTGTCTGAAGCCATTAACACGACTTACAGTTTGTCGCTGTAGACGACGAACACCAAGTAGATCAGCCCCATGACCACAACAACGGCGAGCAAGGACCCGAACATGGTACTCATCGCGCCGGCGAGTCTGGAAGAAGTGATGGCTGGGCCCGAGGCGTAGACCACAACTCTGGTCACCCCTAGCGACATATCTGGAACAATCACAGGAGTACTATTGCCTTTCATTTTAGAAGGGCCATACGATTCATGTGCAAATAACTACCGCCTCGGTGGCGTAGTTAGATAATGCACTTGTTTCGTGTTGAGCTAGACTGCCGAGGACGGGGAGATCGAGGTTCAAATCTCGCTCGGGTGGACTGGGGGTGGTATTTTCCTAAATGCTTTTCCACTCCCCCTCCACGCAAATGCGGGTTCACTTCCTCTATATTCAACCTTCCCAATTCCTAGCCCATTAGCGTAATTAGTACTTAAAGCGTATAAGCCGAACGGGTAGTAAAACGTGGAGCTAAGTAGTATTATTATAGTATTTTTCTAGCTGTTGGGTAGTGATGATAATATTAATGTATTTATTTGGGGGAAGTTAAGGCCAGAGCCTTTTCTTACACGTAGCCCCTTGATAATAAAGAATGTACTTTTAATACTAATGTGCTGAAAACTATTTATAATATCCGTACAAAAATAATAATCAAAATATATTGCCCACATACGTAATTTTACATTTATGAACGTATTCAAATAAAATAAGTGAGGAAAGTAGAACTAAATAAAGGAATAAATGGGGGTTATCTCCACGCATGCATCTCTACTTGAACATCGCTGAAATATTTCACCCGCACTACTACCAAATAACTTACCAGTTTCCACGGTAGCTTCCTGTTTTACCCGCTTCGGTGGCCGCGTGGTCTAAGGGTTCGGCCAGACTGACAAGCGTGCGAGCGAGCGCGCAAGCGACTGGGTGGCCAAACTGGCGAGCGCGTGATTAGTAGATAGCTCTCTATAGTTGTTGACGAGGAGGCTACAAATCTGGGCTCAATGAAATGAGGGTGGTTTTTGACAAGTGATTTATGGTTGTGGTTTTCTCCTCTTCTCTCCACGCTAATTGTGATTCTTATTTGTAAAGGCCTACTTTGATAATATTGAAGTATTTCAACATATCAGTTATATATATATATATATATAAGTATGGTTTATGATCTTATCAATTAAATTAGGCCGTTAGTAGCAAGTGTGCTAAGCCTATCGATAGTAATAAAAATGACAAAATGAGAAGTTTTCCTAGCACTCAATGAACCAACATACAATAATATTGCCTAGCGCCTGTAAACTAGACTGTACCGGGTCGAG